>JADDOH010006450.1:0-193435 GCA_016648135.1 Agrypnia vestita
TATCCGAGCTCAAAACGACAAATCTCTTCAAACCATCACAGAATTCATCCCCTCAGGAAACTTATTAACTTATATAATCTAGTTTTATCGCAACTTTTAAATAGCATGCCCCGGAGGTCACCAAAAAACGCCGTTTGCGAACTTCCGATCAATGGTTCGACGAAGCATGCAGAACAAAGAAAAGGAAAATGCGTCAACTAGAACGAGCATACAAGCAACCTCATCCCAAAGCTCAAAGAATACAATGGATTGCTGCACAAATAGAATATCGAGAGGAAGTAAAATTCAAAAAGAGAACTTACTGGACCACAAAAATTGCTGCTGAGAGTGGAAACCCTCAACAAATGTGGAATTCACTGAGCACCGTTTTAGGAAAACCGCAAGCATACAAAACTCCTTCTATAAATATCACCCCAAGCAAAATGTCAGCCTTCTTCGAAGATAAGATAAACAAAATTAGGCTTTCAACATTATCTAGTACAGAACCATCATTCTCACCAGGTGACACTATATTTGACACTCTGTCAGACACTAACATTGCAGAAATTATACGTATTACGAGAATCTCTCCAACCAAACATTGTGCCCTGGACCCCATACCAACTTGGCTTTTCAAATCCTGCATACAAGAACTAGCACCTTTTCTTTGTAAACTTTACAACATGTCGTTAGGCACTGGAGAAGTTCCCGACTTTCTGAAAAGTGCAATAGTGACTCCAATTTAAAAAAAACCTACGCTAGATGCAGAAGACCTCAATAATTACAGACCTATATCCAATTTACCACTTATCGCTAAACTGCTTGAAAGAATTGTGTCTTCGCGGCTGAATGCATATATGGACGCACACAATTTATTTAGTAAATTTCAATCAGCCTACAGAAAAAACCACTCTACAGAAACCGGACTCCTTAAAATTTTATCTGACATCATACTCGCAATAGATACGGGCAAATTAGTACTCGTCTCTCTTCTTGACATGAGTGCCGCTTTTGACACAATTGACCATGACCTCTTGCTGAGAAGAATGGAAGTATCTTACGGTCTACGCGGTACAGCGCTTAAATGGTTCCAATCCTATCTCTCGAACCGTTTCCAAACGGTAGATATTGATAACATTGAATCAGCACCGGCTTGTATGAAGTCAGGTGTTCCACAAGGATCGGTATTAGGTCCTTTACTTTTCATCATGTACACAAAAGATTTATTTGATATCATTACCACACACGGACTTCTAGCTCACTGTTATGCTGATGATTGGCAACTATACTTCCATTGTTCTCCAAACGATACAAACATACTAAAACAATCTATCATTCAGTGCATAAATGACGTAAACATTTGGATGTCCTCGAATAAACTGAAACTTAACCCGACCAAAACTGAGTTCCTTTGGACAGCTACCCGAAGACGCCAACACCTGTTGGAAAAACTCCCACTCTCTATTTCAAATATTGACATAATTCCTAAAACTAATGTCAAACTACTTGGAGTCTACTTGGATTCAAGCATGTCTCTTAGTAAACAAATTAATAGCACAACCAGCTCTGCATTCTATCATTTACGCCGCATTAAATCTATTCGCAAAAGCATCGCAACAGAAGCAACAAAATCACTAATAAATGCATACGTTATCTCTCGCTTAGACTACTGTAATGGTATCTACGCTCATCTCCCGAAACAGGAAATAAACAAATTACAATCTGTATTTAATGCCGCCGCAAGACTTATTACCGGCGTTTCAAAGTTTGCGCACATCTCAAACCATCTTCAAAACCTTCACTGGCTTAGATGTCCAGAGAGGATTGAATATAAGCTTTGCCTAACAATATTTAAGGCTATTCACAACATGGCCCCTCAATACATAACCGACTTCTGCATTCCATTCTCCGCAAATAATAGACAACTAACACTTCGCTCAGCATCAACATCTAATACAAATAGGTTAGCTGAAGTAAATCGCGTCCACAAAACTAATTTCGGTGATCGTGCTTTCGCGGTGGCTGGACCAAAGTTATGGAACAAACTACCTAACAAACTGAGACAAACTGACAGCTTACCACTGTTCAAAAACAACTTAAGACGCATTTATTTAGACAATACTATAAAAACCTATAAAATCTAACCACAACAACGCTAGCTAATGTTTTCCACTCATATTGTGCACTCCGCGAAAACACATAATTCTTTCAGGGACTCACAAACTATTATAGTACTCAATTTTAATTCCACTTCTTGTATGCCACCTAGTGAATAAGTAATAGTAAATAAGTTTTTTCTTTTCTAGCAGTAAGTTGTCTTGTAAGATAATAATTTCTCTATGTAAAGCGCCCTTGAGGTGAGTATTTCGCGAAAACGGCGCTATACAAATTATCCAATTATTATTATTATTATTAAATGAATAAACACTTCAAACAAAATGTGTAGAAATTGTTACATGCCAAGAAATACAAACAAAAAAAATATATAAAGTAGAAAGCAAATAGGTACATAGCAATGGCACAATACAAAAAGATAATTATACCTAATATAAATTAGAAAGCAAGGAAATAGCTATCCCACAAGCTTGAAAAAGCATAAGTCTATCATGTAATATCTTTCTGGTTGTAAACGCTAAACTTTACCATTAAAATAAAATAATATAAAACGAACTGCGGAATTTTAAAATTTTAGTTTTTTGAATTTTGTTTTTATTTATCAAGGAATATTTACAGTTTTTAAACATAAAATAGTGTTTGAGCGTAGTCCAATACGAATACGAAGTCCAAAAAATTTTATTTTTGTTTTTTGTTTTAATCTACTTATATTAATTAATTAAACCAACATGTTTCATGTAGGTGTAATTATTGGATATGAGTAGATTAAAACAAATAATAAAATTATTTTTTTAAATTGTCAATCTCTATTGCTCAATCAATTGAAAAAATAATACGTATTCCAATTAAAATGATAAAAACCCAGTGAATTAAGAACAAGGTTGGATTAGACAATATTTTAAAATTAATTAATAAATGGTAGGATGAAGCATTATTTGTAACTATAAAATAATTAACAAAAAGCATTATTTATGTATAGAGCATTAATAAAGCAAAAAAACATAGTGACGCCTTTAATATGCTTCACAGGTATTATCAATAAATGTGCGATTTTTGAAATTTCTAATTTTCCAATTTGCAAATTAAATTTAATTTTCGAGAAAAGAAGAAAGAAAAGAAGGAAGACCTCTCCCTCAGAACCCCGCTACCCATCGGATGCATGTGCACAATTTGTGGAAGAGTGTGCGGTTCCTGAATAGGGCTCCTCAGCCACGCTCGAACGTATAATTAAATCATCAGACGTCATCCCCTCAACGAGGGACCTATGACGAAGAAGATATTTACAGAAATATGTATATTTTTAAATTTATTTAATGTTTTATTTAATATTTAATAAAATTGTAAAAAAAATTATAGAAATCCCACAAAAAATGACAAGATCTTTAAATCGCAGTTCAGCGTACAGTTTCTGGCAAATATCGTAGGTATATCGTAAATCCAGGGAGACGGGAGAGCGAAAAATAAGTTAGAAGCGACTGCATTGCGAGCAGCACACGGGAACTGGATTACTCGAACCAGACTAATAAATCCTATTAATTCTACATACCTACTAACACGCTACTTTAGGCTAGCCAGATTCTTTTATATATTCTTTGTATGTATATTCTGAGAACACAATTACTGGATTTGTCCATTATTTAATTATGATAAATTATAAAAGTCTCACAGAGACGGAGCTATTTGTATAGAAACTTGTATGGAAAAATGGAAAATCTATGTATACAATTTCTTCATGAGAACGACTACAGATGCCTCTGGCATAGTCCCGTCAAATATATGGAAGATTTCAATTTGGAACATACATACAACTTTCAAAAATTTGATAATGTGTGGATGTTCTTACGATGGAATTGGTGAACGTAGCGTTGTGTAGAGTGATCTCTCAAGTCAGCTCATACAGGTTGAAAGCCCTGGGCCATCGTATAAAAGACTTCCTTACACGTTTCTCATATAAGCAGCTTGGTCTCCGATGATTTATCGTAATTAAATTCCTTTATGTCTATTTTTATTTGTTTCAATTATTAGTTTTAGTTCTGAAATAACCCTTTCACATGTGTTTATTACAATTATTTACAATTGAGTTGTTTTATCGACGTGCTTGTTGGTCTAGTGGTGACACTCGCCAAAAATTCCATTCCAGGAGACCAGCAAGGTAGTTTTATTTTCGTAGTTTATTGACGAAATTAACACATTCCGTGTAGGTACGCATCTCTATAAAAAAATAGTTTTTATGAATTTCTTACTAGCTGATGAGCTAAATCGTTATTTTAATTGTGAGATATATTTTCCATTGTAACTGTAATTGGTACCTAACTGATAATTCGTAATTTGGCGAGCAAACATTGGAACAATAGAAACTAAACGTTCACTAGTTAAAATTCGGTTCCGTTACTATTATCAATCATTGTTAAAATCGAAAACCAATTTAAAAAAAAACACTGTCACAATAACTGTTATATACATCATTTCACTTCAAATACTTCATGTCATTACTATTTTATACATTATTTCACATAATCATATCCGTACGAGTAGATAATATATGATGTTGGCGTCTGGATGTTAATCGCCTTAAATAGTATATCCGATGTTTTGAATGGGTAACATGTGTCATCTACAAGAAAGTTGACGGAGTAATGATTTTTACATCTTCATTCTTGTTTCATCATCTTGAGAGTGGCTCCATGATTTGGGAGCCACATGAGCTTAAGTACTCCCTTATGGTAGAGAAAGTATAAAATTATTTTCTAAGATATCTCAACACGAGAGAGTTATTATCCTTAGCCTTACCCGACCGAGTTTCTCCAGGGTACTTGGCTACAATAATTTTAGAGACTAGAAGCAATATGTATTTGATTACGCATTTTTATCGATTGTTGCGCGGAATGATCGATAATCCTGAAATTATACTACTAATTAACTCAGACAGCGTCAGCTTAAATTGTTTCACATTCCAATATACAGGACCAACCTACCAATGATTACGCCTGTTGGGAGAGCTACTGCTATCGTGAAAAATATCACTCTAGACATATTGATCTTCTCTCTGAGAGGGTTTTCCGAACCAGGATTCTTCTACACCTTTGATGTGAATGATGTTGAAAACTGAAAAATTAAATGCTGGAACCTGGATATATCCAGGTTGCAGCATTTACTTTTTTAGTTTTATAATTTGATATTTGTGTGTTTCTCTTTATTTCATTTATTTATTTCGTATTAAATATTACGGGACTCGTTTCCACGGGAGCATGGATATATGAAAAAAAAAATTTTGTAATTTAAACTTGTAATAGGGGGGGATTGGTGCCTTATAATAAAATAAAAATAACATATTATTTTTCAATTGATTTGGTGAACGTCTTTTGCCTCCGCACTGACCTCAAAAATTTAAATTTAATGAAAAAAGTTTAGTATAGATATGGCTTAATATTGAGCTTAATATAATAGTAAATGAGTAATAAATGATACTTAATATAAATTTTTGATATTTATTTTTACTCTATAATCAAAAATATTAACAAACTAAAATAATAATATTATAAAAACAAACAATCAATATGCTCGAAAATCTCTTTTTTACTCAAATTAGGCATTACGTTCCGTGATTCCGGTTTGGCTTTCATTGCACCCAATCGTGAGTTTTTTGTGCATTGAGAAGTGGCCGCTTCTGTTGTTATTTTTAAAGCCCGTTCAATAGCTTGAGTACGGCACGGAAAACTTTAAAATGACAGTTCACTCTCACCACCTGATTCAACGATATATTGAATTTCTTGGTCAGACAAGCGTTTCATAATCGGTGATTCAGTTAATATTTCCTGATAACTTATTAAATCAATATATATTTGAAGTATTGAAATTTACTGACGGCACTTCAAACAACCTCGGTGTTGTTTGAGGCATACTGCGTGCCTTTAATATGCGCCAGGCTACCAGTTCTTGAATGTGGCATTAGTTATTGCAAGAAGGATGCTCTCGGGATGTGCAAAATAGCTATGGCGTTGAGCGACAGGATCGTTAACCTTTTTTAGATCTTCTAGTAGATACCCGGAGGCCATAATTATTTTTGCATATTTTTAATATTTAACCAAGATTAACAGCAAATGTAGCAAAAATTGTCAAATTTCCCGATGATGTTTCTATTGTTACCAATAAACGTAGCACTCAATTACCACGTGTGACCCAACGGGCATGTGACATTTTGCCTGGAGGTTTATGGGCCAGATTTTCTGGGAAATCACATGAGAGGACCGCTGAGACAATTTTGTGCAAGTATTGTTGATCTGTACTCAAATATTGGGCCATTTCTGGAATCAATCCTTCAATGCGCTGAAATTTTTAACAGACAATTGTTCACTGGTCTCAAGTGCTTTCCCCAATGGCCTAGTGTAAGACTTTGGAACAACTGGGAAAACTAAACTATGTATTTTATAACCTACGCAATAGGTATATTGAACAAACATACTATTTAAATGGTGTATTACGTCCCTCTTACAGTATGGTATTATTGGGTGGGGAGGGACTTATAATTCCACCGTTCAGTCATTAATGATAATGCAAAAAAGAACTATTAAAACGATTCTCAAAAAACCTTATGACTATCCTACTGTAAATATATTTCAAGAATTTATTGTACCACCACTCACAAAAATATACAAAACAAACTCCCTATCCCAAATTTACAAAGAATATTTTATAAATAAATCTCACCCCTTAGACTGTATAAGTAGTAGACATAGAACAAAGAGACAAATAAAGATACCATCTTTAAGAACCACCATGGTACAACATCATTATACATACTTGGGAGTTAAATGGTACAATACATTGTAGTCGCAAAACAAATTTCAAGAAAGGAACTTTCCAAAATACGAACAATTTAAGAAAGAAGTCAAATCCTTGATTTTCGACAACGATGAATTGTAACATTGCCCACATGTCTCTTTTATACTTTAATTCTTTAGTTCTTCTTTTATACTTTATACTTTAAAACTTTAATTCTTTTTATACTTTTATTCATTAGTTCTTCTGTTATATTTTAATTTAGCTTGTAAATACTCCTCCCATAAGCTCGAGCTTTGGCTCATATTATTGGGAGTATAATGTCTGTGAAAATGTTATAATATAGAATCAATTTATTATAATAAACATGTATCTACTGTATAAATAAATAAATTTAAAAAAAATACTAGCTCAGTAGGTATCATTAATAATTATTAAATAGTTTTAAAAATAATATTTTGGGGTTACGTTGTATTCCGTTTCGAAAAGGGAATGTTAAATACATCAACTACTCTTTTCGGCTTTTGGCCTTCTTTAATTCAATATTTTTTCCTGTCTCGTCTCGGCTCTGAAACTCTCTTAATGAGTGACTTAAAACTCTCTTTAATGAGTTCAGAAAATTCCGAGTAGGTTGTACGTGAGCACTATAGTTTAGTTAAACACTTATTTTTTTGATCTATAAGAAGTTCCGTTTTTTAAATCCATCAGTAGCTCATTTATGATAAATTTTTAAAATTCCATTTTCACTTTCCGAATTCCACTTTCAAATTCATTTCACTACGGTAAACGCTCGCTCGCTTCAGCTTTCTGGCCATTTTTCATATATGATTTTTCGACAAACTCGCTCTAAAAATTCACAACAATTATATTCCCTGTCACGCTGTCAGTCTTTGAGCCAGTGACGTCACATTCCGGCCGGTCTGAAGGCAGTTTGCTGGCAGGCGGGACTGAAATTCCGCTGGGAAAATTACCAACTCCGGTTCGTATTGCATTGCATATTCCTTCCTATCTATCCTAATTATTTTCATTTCTGACAGTAAACGAAACTTGAGACTTCGCGCAACTCGAAGATACATTACAGTATATAACAATATTTAGTTTATTCCAGCGTAATCGACTTGTTTGTGCAGGATCCTATCCGACATAAAAATATACAAATAAGTAATAATAGAAAATTATTTTACGAGATGTTTACAAAATACATTCATAGACGGATATCTAAGCGATTCCTAGGACTACATAGTAAAGAGTAAGTAAGGTAAAGAGAGCCATGGCGATACATTAATTTTTTTTCCCAAATTAATACAAATTGTTAAAAAACGAAATGATCGAGAATGCATTCAAACAATGATCATCTTTTCATGACGTCTTTGTCCAGAGTCTGTATTGTATGTGTGTGGGTGCAGCTGCTGCTTAACTACAATCAATCTCTGTATCCTGCTCTAACACTTCTCACCTAATATTATTAACAATTTTTCTATCTAGTCATTAATTTGCTAATTGATTATATGTGTGTATTTTTCAGTGTATTATATAAATCATTTTTAAAGTATTGAAATAAAATTGATTTTTTATACGAATGTAGATGTGTAGAGATTCGATTCTTTCGTTGGAGTCATCACAGCGCTTTCAGTAGAAACGACATTCCTCATTGAAATTTGAGTAATTAATAAAGCAAATACCGAAACCAGTTGGTGTAACCAAAATATAGTGAATATTTTTAATATATAATAAAATTTAATATAAAAAGATATTTTCAAATTATTCATATAAATATTATGGTTTAAACCAAGTGAACTTATTGATATATAAATTTATTTGTGTATTTTTAAAGTGTTAATGCAGTATGTGACTGAAAATTCTCTTTTTACTACCTTTCTTTTAACTCGAGGCGTCTGTTTGCTTGTCTGACGAAAAAAATTTTGATCGATTTTTAACCCTTTTCCCGTGATCCAATCGAGCTGAAATTTTGCAAGCAGACTTGTTGCGACGTTTAAAATGGTCTATTATATTTTCGTTAAAAAAAATAATAATTATAGTATGATTTAGAATTTTTCGGAATTAGGGTAAGCGCTAAACCTGTTTTAACTAAAAAATGAGGAAGGGAGTACAATAAAAACTTCGTTTTTATGGGTAAGTTTTTTTAGCAATCTTCCGCAGTTTGGCAGTAAGGGAACATACTTAACTTTGTGAGAAATAAAAAAACGAATGCATTATAACTATTTTGTCCATTTCTCGGAATAATCTGAAATTTCTTTGCGGCAATATATATAACAGCATGTTGTTGATTGGTATACTCATTTTCAAATCGCGCAATCGAGAAATAACTTTTGTGTGATTCTGTAGAATTGTCAAATTTCTACTCTAAATTTACGGCATCCCGCTTAAATCCTCGTATTCAATTCGCCATATTATTAAACCTTTTTATTTGATATTGAAATCGACTTCAATACTTAACGGATACTTTTCCAATATCTTTCAAAATTATCTCAAATCAAAAGCGGTAGGCTATAGGTACGGAAAAATGCGACGGTTGAACGAACTTAAGGAACTAATTTCAGGATGGCGAATGCAATTGGAATAATTTGAAAGTTATTTCTCAAACGGTACGAGAATGCCTTAATAGAGGTTTTAATTAAGTATGTATGTATGATTATGCTTCTAATGAATATTTCCGTATGCCCATTACGTTGTCAGAATAATTTGATGCTTCATTAACAGCCGACGAATCCTACTCATTTATTGATTTGTTAAAAATTGAATTTGCTTATCCCATGTTTATTTGTTTTATGTATGCAGATCTATGTATATAAAACTGAATGTCTCTGATTATGTGTTCTCAATACCATGATACAACCCTTTGGCCGATCTTAACCCCAATTTTCGTAGTTATTCTTTAGTCTTCTTCTTCTTCTTCCTTGCTTCATCCCAACTCATTGCCATTGTCGACTGTTGTGGTCAGCTCTCCACGTTCTTAGGCGTTCTTCTGTACTGGATAACGTCTCCCAATCTGTGCCTCTACATAATATATTCCTTATTTCTTTGCACCATCTGTGAATTCTATGCTCTTCCTCTTGATGTAATTCGAAGAAGATACAAAGAGATCGCCTGGTTAACAATGGGATCGGGTGCTCGGCGTCCAATATGGCCATATCATCACATTTGCCTTTCCTTCATCTTGCGATTGATGTCCATGCCGCCCAGATTTCCACGAATGTATGAAATTTTAATTTCGTCTTTTAACGATACTTTCCTGGACGACATTTCTTCCTCCGCTTCTTTACTGTTTAATATCCGGCACCCTCCATCATACCTCCTTACCACGTTGTAAATGTATATATTAAATGTCCATTCATTCGGCCTTCCATTCGAAGTTTCGCTTTGTTATTTTTCGAATATAAAACAAACATTATTACATTTTTTTAATTATCTTTACTGCATGCCATCCATTCCAAATTTTTCGGAGTTACTTTTGAGAATCCTACGTAAAACAGAGATATTTTATATAAGTCCAGTAAGATTAGACGAAAAAGGTCCAAACCCAGGAAAAATTCCCGAAACTAAATTGTGGCATGGACATTGATATAATTGCTCTAAATAAAATGTCTAAAATATCAATCCGAGGTATGCTAAGCTTTGTACGCAATGGTCTGTTTAATATACATTTTTTATAAATATCTCATTAAAGGTAAGCTTTGTGGCAAAATTATTTTTACTGCAGTAGGTGTGTTAATTAGCTCACTTTTGAGTAGGGAAAATTCTTATAAATCTAGACTGAAATGGGAAATTTTCGAAGTCGATTTCGTAATCATATTCTTCTTCATCTGCACTTAAGTATTGCTTATATGTGTTTATTTTTATAATTGCATTTATTTAAAATAAATGCATAAGTCTATTCATCGATATTTTTAGTTCTCTTCAATATCCAATGACGTTTATAAATTAAATTATATAACCAAATATGAATCCTGAGCATCTTCGGGCAGAGACTGATTTAATAATAAGACCAGAGACTAAGTCTAAAAATAGAGACTAATAAATAAATACTTAATTTACGTTGCACTAAACCTGTCTCACTAGAATAATCTCTGTTTAAATAGTACTACCTTGTCTTAAATTAGTGCGAGGGTTTCTAAACAAGATTGTTCAAAATTTGTAATTATTAAAGACGTAATTTATTAAATTAAAATTATTTTTTATAAATCGATGTCATCCAATACTGATAAAGTGTTATTTTCGGAGTCACATACTAAAATGAATGCGTCCAAATGCGTTCCTTATCGCATTTTCATTTATTTGTTACGAACATTAAATCGATTTATTAATTATAACTTAGAAATTTTATTAGTGATCGGACCTGTTGGTTTATCACCGGGCGCCGCAGCCGTCAGCGCCTAGAAAATTAATTAACGGAAAATTTAATTAAGCATTCAAGTGCTTTTTCGGTTTAACAGGTAACGTGATTGGATTATTAATAGCGGAGAGGTCTAGTCTTTAAACATTTCTTACCTGAATATATGATGATATGTATGTATGTGTGTGTAAGATGTTTTTTTTTTATTAAGTGGGTCTATGTTTTTTTACTTTTTCTACTTAACAGTTTTTACTAAAATGTATAGATTTACTTTACTCCTAGCAAATTATTACTGTGGAACATAATATCGACTGAACAGCCACCTCAAACGCGAAATTTTCGATTATTTTTTTAATATATTTTGACATATTTCCATGCAATAATTTGTTCAATTTCTTGACGAATTTTGTCTTTCAAATCTATAACACGATCTAAAACAATAGAAAATTTGCATGAATTTAAAAAAAAAATAATAATAAAAAAATAAACCCGCAATGTATATTATAGATGTCTCACAGAGACAAAACTGTATTTTTATGGAAAAGTAGGTATAGAAGTCTTTTGGATCTATATAGGGCTTACGACCATTCGTACGGCTGGCTTAAGTGATCACTTTACATAATGTAACGTTCGCCATTTCCCACCCATGATAGAATATACCATGTCTACTAATTTTTGTATATTTAAATTACGTACCACGTTCTTTACACGTGTGTTGTAAGCACCCCCCACGCGGTATGCACCAAAGCTTTTTCCTTACCCCTAAATGCCCACAGATGTCGCTAATTGTTCTAATGTCGCTAATGAGACCTCTATAATTGATTCCGGAATTTTTTGATAGCAATATCTTTTGTCTATTTAATGAAAGCCTTATGTTTACCCAAAAGACTTCTATACTTACTTTCCCATAAAAATACAGCTTCGTCTCTGTAAGACATCTATTTATTTATTTATTTATTTCTATTTAATTTTATGTATAAAATTTTGTTTGGACTGTGTCTGTCTCACTAGAAATATCTTGAGACAGGCATAGTTTACAATATTGTGTAGGTTCAAAACATAGTAAATAGATAATAAAGTGTTTAAAGTAACATAATAGAAAATATATCTAAGGTTATATTGTGTTAGTGTGTTTGTGTAAGTGTGCCTATTTTAGCTCTCCCCTTGTTTCGGATCCACTGTTTTATTTTGTATTTTATGTTAGGGTTGTAAATATAAATTAATTGATTAATGATGTGACAAAAATCCAGCACTGTTCTGAAAATTTTGAACAAACTCAAAATATTGTGAAATAAACCCTCTGTCACATAAACACTCGGGTTATCATTCAATGATACACCGTCTTGTCAATATACCTTTGTCTCACTCTAATTTTCAAATTGAATTAAATAAAATAAAACAAATCGCATTTAATAATGGATAAAGTTCACAATTAATTGATAAAATTTAAAAAATAAATTAAAGAAACTAATATAACTAACCAGAATGTTAGTAAACTTAGTCAAAACCACTACCAGATTTACCAACTCTCGGTTCCGAGACGTACCCGTCTCTTCGTCAGGACCAACACTACACTACTATATTCACAACACTATACACCCAAACCATAGTATTGTTAAACTTTCACCAATATTGATCACATGGGTGTTAATTTTGTCAGAGACAAGCATGTACAGACAGAGACAAGCATGTCTCTGACAAGATTAACACCCATGTGATCACTATTGGTGATAGTTTAACAATACTATGGTTGGGGTGTATAGTGTTGTGAATATAGTAGTGTAGTGTTGGTCCTAACGAAGATACGGGTACGTCTCGAAACCGGTAGACCGTAAATCTGGTAGTGGTTTTTACTCAGTTTACTAACATTCTGTTATTATGTCTAACCACAAAGTTAATGCTTTAAATATTAATAATATTATAAATAACCAATTTTTACATAATTCACAGATAAATATAAATAATAATAACGATGATTGGCGAAAAATTTAATATATTAATACATTTTCAAATAAAATTTTAAAATATCTACCAAAAAATATTAGTTTACAAATAATAATATAGGGAAACTCCTCATAAATTTTAAAGATTAAGATAATATATTAAACAATTCAGGTGTTTATAAACTGTTCAATATAAGAGTTAATGAGCATTGAGAATAATCATGGTTTTTCTGAATTTTCAAACCATTTATTAGAAAATGATCACGGTTTTGATAAAAATTTAGGACTTTCTATTTTATACATAAATAATTTTGGTCTGAAATTGAATAAATTAGAATCATTAGAAATTAGTAAAGCATGTAATAGTCAACAAAATATTATTAATAATCAATTAAATTTAACTACTAGCCCAATTCTAAAAATTTTTCCAATAATTGCGAGTAATCAAGAACTTCAGCAATAATGCGACCGTCGTAGCTCAATGCGTTTGACACTGGCTTCCCACACCGAGGGTTCCGGGTTCGATTCCCGGTAAGGTCACAATTTTAATCTATGTGATTTACTCAAGCCTGGGTGTTTTGTGATATATTTCGCTTCTGTAATTGGGCCACCTGGCCTGTTGAAGCGTAAAAAATAATAATAATATTTAAAAATAAATTTTCAAATAATTTAGAGAAAAAAAAAAAAAAACATTATTCATTTTGATATTTTGACATATATAACACCCTGACAATGGAAAGGTATTTCCGAAACACGTAGCCGATTCGGATTTGCTGGCCCGGGGTTCAAGCCCCATCTCCGGCCGTTTAATTTGTTTTTAGAGGCGAATTCAACGAAATTACTAAATTACGGACGTTACACGAAGTTACGTGATAGACAGACAGGCAGACGGATGGACAGACCACGAAATTATGATGTTTGATACGTCTGATATAATATCAACATTTGCTGACACAAAGACATCTGGAATGCTGGCACCTTATTAAGTTTTTACCTACTGCTTTTTAAGTACAAATTACCTCAGTGAAATTAAAAACTAAAATTATATTTCTCTTTGGTTACAGGTGAGTTTTACGTCAATGTATTCAAATGGTGAAAGGATAATCGTTGAATGTGGTAAGTTTTTTTTTATAATGCTTTTGGAGTTTAATAACGTGGATAACCGAAATATGCTTTTTCGGTCTCTCAAAGCATATCAAGTTTTCGATCATGTAAAATTAGAATTCGTGTGTACCAAGGATGGCAAATAGGATTTGATTAAAGTGCCAGAACAAGATAAAATTTAATGAAATTACGTACCAATACCTCTTCTATAAAGTTTGCCTTAGTATTACAATAATAATTGATGAATATAGGGTGGACCGGCCGTAAAATTTGGTTTGGAAAAATATTTGAGACGTATATATTGTAATAATATAATATTTATTCAACATAATGAAATGATTCAGAATAAAAATATAAAAAATTAGTGATTCAGATATAAGAAAAAAAAACTTATTTTTCGTTAGAAATGTTTTGCTTCATTTTACTTGCTAGATTAAAGTCTTTCGGGCCGGTACGTTAATAATTGAAAGATAATGCCTTCTGCCTTCTTCTTTTCTTCCAATCTTCCTCCGTTAACCGGTTTCTAGTCTTTAAATGTGCTTATTTTAATGTACAATAAAGATTTTCGCTAGAGTAAGTGAAGAGAAACTGGTCAACAACGAGATTACTAATTTTTTGACAGAAGAAAAGATATCTTGCATAGTATTTCATACTTCTATTACTTCCACGTATGAAAATACAAACGTACCTACTTGTTTTTTTTTTTTTTTTAATTTTTGTGAGATGCGTTTTAAATCGATCAATTGTGTGATATTCGGAATCCGGGAAGTGCTTCTGGATCGCCTCGCAAGTAATACACGAATAGTACGGTTTTATTTTAAGCGGTAGTATTACATGCGCGCAACTGGCCCACCGCACTATGGAAAATCGAGGCCTCTTTCGGACCAAAAGTCAATAACTCTTTTTTTTCTAGACGTATATCCATAAAATTTCGCACACATATAAAATAGTCTATATAGCTTAAAATGGATATAATTTTATTAAATTTTTTTTCTTTGATACAATTTAATATATTAAAAATAATCGTAAAAAAATTAAAAATTGATTTATTTTTTATTTATAAAAATTACAATTTTACTTATATCGTGTTCTAAAAGTAATCGTAATATTATATTTTCTACCTAATGTAAAGTGCTCACCCCTTAGATGTCCATATCAAATCTTTTCACTATATCACTTTAAAAGTTAATTTATTTATAAACTTTGTAGGAAAAGATAAAAGGAAAGATAAAAAGAAAAGGTAAATTTTAAAATAAAATCAAAAACATTTTAGTTATTCTAAAATTCTCAAAAAATTATCTTTTCAGAAATGTATAATATTTTATATCTTTTCCTACAAAGTTTAACAATAAATTAACTTTTAAAGAGATATAGTGAACAGACTTGACATGGACGTCTAAGTGGGTAAGCACTTTACATTTCATGTTTTTCTAGATTTACTTTATTGATGATGGATTTATTAGGTAAATGATATAATATTTTAATTAGTTTTAGAACACGATATACGCTAAATTGTCATTTTTATATATAAAAATGAAAGCAATTTGTAATTTTCTCAAGATTATTTTTAATATATTAAATTGTATCAAAATAAAATATTATATCCATTTTAAGCTATAGACTATTTTATATGTGTGCAAAATGTTATGGATATTCGTCTAAAATAAAAGAGTTAATGACTTTTTGTCCGAAAAAGGCCTCGATTTTCCATAGTGCGCCGTGCGGCTGTCCGCTCGCGAGGGAGACCTAGCTTCCCATCTCATGGATTGATTGTACGCGTATAAGGCGAAATGTGTCTCACAAGAATTAATAAAGTAGAACTAAAAAACCACGCTTGTTTTATGTTCATATGTATGATTTTGGAGTTCTACAAACGTACCTTCTTAACAATAAATTTTATAATATTAAGTTTTTAATTCAGCATTCTTATTCTTCGTTAATAGAGTTCTTCAAATTTTTCGCAAATATTTTTTTTTGCCAAAATTGAATTAGATCGATCTGCATTTACAAATTTGCTAACGCATTCAATTGAAAAGGTCATTGCAGAAATCTTTCATATCGAATAAAACTTGTAATTTTATGCACTTTTTCGATTTTGTTAAAATTTTGAAAACTATTTTTAAAACAACCAAGAATATTTTTAAATTTGAATTAATTTTTTCAAAAATTTGCACATTATCGAAAAAGATTTTGAATTTTGGGAAACTTTCAAATTTGCTGGATTCGATATCTCTTACGAAAATATTTTATTTCATTTCAATCCCCTTTATAAGCCCATACATGACGTCAATTGCCTTCCTACGTCCTTGCTAGTTTTATCTATATAGATGATAAATGTAATATTATATTTGTGAAAAACGTGACTTTTGTTTGCCATTCTCTATCAAGTTGCTTAAAGTCGTTCTTGTTACATTCATGTAAAAATAGGCGTATTTTGTGAAACAATTTAATATCTTTTTTAACAATGCGTCCCAACTCAGACTACGTATGCTATTGCACATCAAAAGAGTATCATATTCGCAACTGACGTCTTTCAAACGTTTTGAGTTGTTTTTTCTACATGTTGCGTGGGACTGTAAAATTTGTAATCTTTTCACCTCTGGTATTTCTTTGAAATCGCCAGTATTTTTTGCATTCCTTTTATTAGGTATCCAACGTAGTTCTGAAATAAATTAGTAAACCTATTTCAGGACCAGTCCAGTGTACTCCGTCGATCCTTTAACATATCAAGAAAAGTAGTTTCTCTCGCTTAATAGATTCATTACATGGGGTGGAGGCACGGACACTTAACCAATAACTAATCCGCAAAGTGGAGGCTTTTGAGATGTGGCTCTATAGACGCATATTGAAAGTTTCCTGGGTGGATAGAGTGACGAATGATGCAATCTTCCGGCTTATGGAAAAAGAGCGAGAAATGCTACGAACTTCAAGATAAGAAAACTGGAGTATCTCGGACATATTGAGAGTTTCAAAATATAATCTAAACCAATCTTCCAGGGTAAAACAAGTGGTAAAAGATACGTAGCAAGATGCCGCATCTCATGACTGTGTAACTTGAGGGACTGATATCAGTGTAACTCGACTGAGTTGTTCCGTGCTGAAAAATAACAGTTTCATTGGAAATATTTGTTTAATTTCCTATAACATAATCATGATAAAAATTTCTCACGTTTCGATATAGGTAATCTTTAAAATTATCTTGGGTTAATTATTTTTGAAAACTTGTATATCTGAAGTCCGCGAGGCTGAAATATATTAAATAATAATCACTAATTGAAATAAATTATAGAATTCAAACAGATTACGGAAGTCTTAATACGGTGACTGCAGGGCTTGTGACCTTTTGGGCTGACTTTAGTGATCATTTTACACACGTGATCTCATCATGTGATCTGACTTTAGTGATCATTTTACACAATGCAAGGTTCACCAATTTCACCGTATGCTCAATTGGAATTCCTATTGTATGTATAGTTGACATATATGTAAAATATAATTGAACTTTTTCTATTGTGCCAAAGTGATTCGCATAACGTGGTGACCATAATGGGCTACAATATTCCAATTGACTAAAGATTAATACAATTATGTGCATGATGCTGTATTATTTGTTAAAAAATTGATGTAATAAATAAAGAAGAAGAAGTTATAAATTGATGATTTGACGCAAAAAAACACGCAACCGTATTAGGTACTTATTACCCAATAATGCGCTTCTGGTGCTTAATATTCCTTAGATTTTTAATTGATGTAACGAAGAATCCTTTAAAAAATCTTTTAGCGTGTAAGAAGAAGGTTCTTAAATCTTGTTTTATTAAACAAAGTATCGTAATTAAAATATGGCAGAATGTCAAGCATGGAGGAGTGTTTTTTATTTCAGAGGCCTTTTCGTTAACTGAGACGGAAAAAGTGTTCTCGGCATATTTTAATTTAAGTACCTACCAGTTTATATCAACGTTTGATGCTCAAATTATAAAATATTATCCTTTAGGTTAGCGAGCTAAAATTATCCAAACTTATTCGACCCTATAAATTTTTGAAGACACACGGGTAGGTACAAAACATTATACCCTCTTTTAGATGAACGTGATCTTATCATTAAACCTATTTTCCCAGTATTTTCTTTTTTAAACATTAGTTTCAATGTTAACTAAAAATATATGTAGTGGCTGTTGTCTTTTAAATTTTTATAATACTTAAAACTTTTAGCAATAATGTGTTTTAGCAGTAATAAACGAAACGCATATTTTATCAAATTTTTGGTCCAAAGTAAACATATTTTTGATTTCAATTCATTATTATTTTATGTCATAACAACTCATCAAAATACCACCAGATTTATTTGGTTTATCATCGAATTTATATTCATTTATTTAAAAAATATTTCATCAACGAAAGCTGTTATAGTTAAAATAAATATTGTTTCAGATATTTGGTTAAATTTGGATCTTACATAATTAAAAAAAATGTTTTTTTACGAAATTCAGAACGCAATCGTTTTGACGTTTTGTGTGGCAGAAGAGGAAGAAAAGCTTCATATTCATTCAAAGCGCTTATTTATGTTGAAACAAAATTTTGCATTAAACGTACTAATATATTTTCATGAAATTATTATTACTATGACCATAATATTACTATGCCTTTTACGAGTATGTTTGATCAAAATGTAAGAGAGTGTTAATAGCATTATTGGAGCAGTTGTTAACATTGTAGTCTCGTCACACTCATTGTACTTATATGATATAAAATTACAATATGAAATATTTTCCATGATTTATTTAGGTGACTAAACAGTTTTAAACATCAACTATTCTAAATAGTAGTATAATTGTAGTAACTGAATTAAAACTAATATTATTTACAATTAGACGATTATGATTATTATATGAAAAATCTATCTAAACCTTAAGATTTGTGTATATCGAAAAGCTAAGCAGATCATTAAATCTATCATTATAAATTAGTTATATTATAGAAATTTCTAATTTCGATGTCTTAAAAATACATAAACCTATTTAAAAACGCACTTTTGAATCTAGTATACCATGTAGAATCTCGAAAATCCTTAAGAATGCTTTTGAGAGATGCTGGGTAAAGCATGTCAGAAAGATTACAAATAATATCATTAAGAGAAATGATTAAATTAAATTCACTTGTGTTTGTATATAAAATTATAAATGGACACAACTTTTTTGAATTCACAAAAATAAAAAAGACGACAGCATGAACATGACCACTACCCAAGAAACAAACATGTATGAAAAACGCTGTATGGTAAACTACCCGGGGACATTAGGGATGGTAACTTTTAAGAGGGAGCTAAAGAAATATACGATGCTTGCATTTTATTGAACTTTATGTAAATTATAAGTTATTCCTTTTTATATTAAGAATTATGAAGTATTTGTAAAACCTAATTTTAAAATAAAAAAAATCAAATATAAATACAAAAATATCGAAAAGTACCTATTTGGTTTTCAGAGGGCCTATAATATCATAGAATTTTTCCTTAAATTACAATTGCACAGTAAAATGTCCCCACATTTTATGCATAAATTGGTACAATCTTTGAGACGTCGTACACATTGTAATTCATTAAAATCGCACAGCAGATACCTGCGTAATGCTTACAGTAGGTAAAAATTTTGAAAAAGGACGGTGACTGCACAAAGTGTCGTAAACTTTTGATAATAGCACACTTGAAAATCTCTACAAAACTTTGTTCAAATTTAGTAGCGGAGCTGCCTTATGAATGTTGCATGAACTGCACTCATATTTTGTGTATCCTCACGTTATCAATGGAGAATGTTGCCAAAGTTGGGTAACGCAGCGCATTTAATTTTACCACCAGATAATATGGACGTTTTAAACGTTTGTGTTTTTTTAGGCGTTTCTTTGATACATTAATGCGTTAAAATCGAGAGTGAGCGTTTCACGTTTTAGACAGTGATGTACAAGGTCGTTTAAATAGTGATGTATAAGATTTAGAATAAATTAATAATTTAAATAAAAATTTATATGATCCGGCGAAACAAACATCGATTAATCGGAATTATGTTTAATGTAGATTAATAAAATAAATCTATATCACTTTGATTATTGAAGATGGCAGATTTGGAACTTTGATATATTAATTGCGATGGAATTTACTTTGTGTTGAATTTTGATTGTTTTAATTTTTAATAAATTAAACATTTAACTACACCCGCATTTATATTCGATATAAGTTATTTTCACAATTTTCAACGTTTTACAAAAGATAAGAACATATTATATTAAAAAAATGCTAACTTTGATTTATTTCCTTAATTGTCGACATGTCACCCTTAGCATAAATAATACAACTATTCAAAATTGACTGGAAAATACTCTCCCGAAGTTTGTGTTACTAGCTACGAGAAAACCTATATATTTTTTTTATATAGATATCTGCATACTTTTGTTGAATCAAATGTGTTGACGCACTTGATTGGGTAGGCATTCTATCACTCGCGTTATTTCATTTGTTCGGGGGTGGTACCGGTAAATACTCGCTGATAAGTCGACGGATGAGGGCCTAGATCGGCCGCTTTGCTATTCAATATCCAACCTCGGATTCCTCTTCCGGGTCCCCAGACCAGATCCTCCTTGAGTAGCTGTTCGCTACAGTTGTAATTACAGATTCCTCTCTCAGGTCGTCAGACGTAAGTATGCTTCTATAAGTAAAGTTTTCAATATAGTTAGTAATGCCCAAAAGCTTGGATTCAAGATCACTAAAGATCTTTGTATGTCTGAATAATGAATAATACCAAAATAAGGCAGAACATCTAGAATATATATTTTCTGAACTATTAATGAACTACAGAAGCGAAACACATTACAAAACACCCAGGCTTGAGTTAATTACATAAATTTATTGCGACCTCACCGGGAATCGAACCCGAAATCCTCGGTGTGAGAAGCTATTGTCATGTCCACTGGGCTACGAGGGCCACCAACTTCTTAGTAATATCCCATTAGTTGATTGAGAACGCACAGAATACTTGATGCTTAACAATGACTGACAATTCTCTTGACAAGACAACAACGAACGATGCTGCTCACTCGACGATAGTTTTTCGACTGTTTCGTGCTAGGCGAGGAGTAGGAGAGGGAAGAGGTGTCGAAGTCAATTCGAGATCCGCTAAGAACGGCGTCTATAAGCAATACCGAACACCTGCATTCCCAAATAATTGTAAAAAGCTTCGTCTCTGTGAGACATCTTTAATGTTTCTCGAAAACTCAATATTATAAAGATTATTGTATTTTACCCGGTTTACTCCAAATTTAGGTCGGAGTAGTTGTTGCGGTGGGTTTCAGAATTGTATTATCCGTAATGCTGCAGCTCAAGCGCGTCGACATGTCACCCGCCCCCCGCGAAGTGTGGCGTCACTCCAGCGGTATTCTGGCCTCGGAGGGCTGTCAGCGAGGACGACGGTTACCGACGTTTCACAATCTAGTAGAAGAAAATCGTGCATCATAAATAATCACCACGTTTTACAGCCACGTTCTCACAATTCATAAGCGGTGTGGTGTAAGTATATAACTAGTTGCATAAAAAAGTAACCCATAAAAACCAAGTTTTTATTATACTCCCTTTCTTATTTACTAGTTGAAACATTTTATTTCGCTTAACCTACACGTTGGGCTTCGGTCGGGCGATGCTACGAAAGGGAGTAATAAAAAAATTCCAAAAATCCAAAATTATACTATGATTAGGTTTCGCGTCTTCCAGATGCGTTGAAATATTTTCATACAACTTAATAAGTCATTCCAAATTTGAAATATCCAAAAATTTATTAATACAACTTAATAAGTCATTCCAAATTTGAAATATCCAAAAATTTATTAATTTTTTTTAACGAAAATTTGATAGATCTTCTTCATCGTCCCCACGAGTCTGCTTGCAAAGTTTCAGCTCGATTGAATCACGGAAAAGGGGTTTTAAATGGATCCAAAGTTTTTTCGTCAGACAAGAAGACAAGCAGACGCCACGAGTTAATATAAAGAGAGTAAAAATGGAGTCGCTTATTAACCGTGTATTATTTGATCTTAATATCCATAAAAATTATCTTCGTTAGTTAGATTTGTACTACAGAAAATAAAATTTATTTAATAGTTCAAATTTTTCGTGTAAAACTTTGTGGAAATTCATTTTTCAAAATCTGCTAAATATGAATCGAAAAACACTGCTTTATTCCACTGTATATTTTATTTTGAGTTCAAACGGTTTCGAGAGACAACCTCCTATTATCAATAACTTATTTCAACTAAAATTAAAAACATTTTAAGACAGTTATTACGGAGATAAGGTGTTCATTGTGACAGCGGTGGTGTTAGAATTACATTTTTACTTTTTACATTTTTTTTATTTTAACATTTTTGTCAATTAATAAACCTATTGTTTTTACGCGGTATTGTTTTATTGTGTTTAGTATTATGATATTGATATTTTGTCACATATTTCATTATTATTTTATGCGTGCTTGGCGTAGATCAACAAAATACATAGACGTGAAGTAATGAAAAAAAAAGTCTAGTTCCACGGCTAGCTTTACTATATATTATAATACTTATGAGTTTAAAAAAATAATGAAAAACTCAAAATAAATACTCAAAAAAGAATTATCAATTATTTTAATAACTGTTCCATATCTATCGGTCCGTAACTTGCAGGAATTACAATTTTAGATAATTAGTGTTGTATCGATTCGCGGCCCAGGTCACAGGCAAGGGTCATTAATTTTTTTTTAATTGTGATGCAAACACGGAATACGTGTCACATATAATATTCTTAATATTTTCAAACTAAGCTAAGCGCTTGTGCTATGAAAATAGGACTAACTTGCTGGTCAGGAGTAAGGCTCGAACCCGCGACTTTTGGATCACGAGGCGAGTCCTAATCACAAGATCAACAAGCAACTCGATTATTTTTTCGTGATTTTTTCACCGTTTGACGGCTAGTTTCTTACTTCTTTCAATTTCATTAAAAATAAACATGGAATTCTACAAACTAAACACAAAAACCATAAATAAATATCTCCCGTTTTATTACACAAAGACGTTTATACTAGAAGAGACTCGATTTTGGATTCTGGACGAAATTAAAAAAAAAAATTAAAAAAAGTCATTGTAAAAAGTACGATTTATTTACTGGAGGTATTTAATTATGCAGGAATAATTACTTGTGTAATAATTGTGTCTTAAATATTTGCGAGGAGGGACATTATTTCGCAGTAATCCAATCCCCTCGCCTAAACAAGGGTAAAGGTCATATCTGTACAAATACTCTGTGGTGCTTAGTAATTATTTCATAGATCTAAAATAAATAAAAAATTGAGAAAATCTGATTCTGAAACAGCTGAAAATCCTCGAACGTTACGCTCTATCGTCGTGATATTAACGTAGCTTATATTGTCTAATTTCTAGGTTGATGCACTATTTTCAGCTCGTGCTAATATTTCCATCATGAGCTATTAAGATTTGATATGTGTCAAAATGTCCATCCGGCATATTTGTCAATTGATAAATAGTAAAAAAGATTTCAAAAAAAGAGTTCAAATCTACTGAGTGATGAAATATGTTGTTTGCGTAGATTTCAAAGAGCACATCGAGATAAATATATATAAAATCTGCTATGAATAAATAATCTTTGAACACTCGATTTTCATTGGTTTTTTTTTTGCAAGCCTAAGTTTGTTTAGAATTTTAGTGAAATTAATAAATTAATATATATTCTTAATATTGTTTGCACAAAAATTGAAATCTCACGCGAAACCCTGTAGTAAAACTAGTTATACCTGTATGTATAAATACACTTTTATTTGAAAGCGAAAAACTAATTTTTCATGAACTCCCGAGTTTTGAATTGTCTTTAGCGTATATGATTACTCAGTTATAAGAAAATATGATGGTGAGATGTATGGAATATGAAGATATGGATGGAAAACAAAGGGAATAATAATTCCTACTGAGGATATTGATTAGTTTAAGGGTACGTTCGTATTCGAGTATACGATGAATCATTGAATAAGCTGTCCTTTAAATTGCATTTGAATCTGATATCGGTAGACTTACATTATCTCGTGATGGGCAATAAGGTGATACTATCAAGCAGGTTATTGATACTTTGAAGGTTTTGATGTATGCCATAATCTTTTCTTTTCGAGCATATACCGATACAGATTGCCAATTCTGAGAATATGTAACCTTTAAATAAATGTATGCGTTCATAAATTTGTATTTGTAAAACAAAAATTAAAATTGAACATATATTTACTAGCTACAACCCGTCAAATATGACAAACAAAAGACAAAATTTGGGTTTGAATTTAAGATATACATTCATTATTTATTAGTTACATATTAAGTACCTACGTCACAACAAAAAAATATTGTGAAATCAATATAAATGTACATTTAATGAACGAAGTCGCTGTTTATGTTTAATCAAATGATCTATGATCTCTTACTTTTTACAAAATGTCAAATAAAATTTAACTTTAATATGTTTGTGTTAGCGTCTTAACAATAGTAACTGACATTGATACATAGAGAAAAGGCAAATATAAATTATGCCACACGTTTAACGATAATATTGTACACTTCAAAACGAATATTTTGTTTATTTATTTATTTCCTCCCCAAAACACCGCTTACATCCTACATATGCCAAATATCATCCTTACATATTTATAAACACATATACCGTGCAATCGGGCTATTAAGAATGTATTTTATAATATGCCATGTTTATATAATACAAACAGATTATAAATTATCTTAAATTTGAAATATTTATTTAACATTGTGTGGTGCATATTACTGATAAATGATTCTGTAACTTATTCGTTAGTATTCCTAAAAGTTTCTATTCATGTACTGTATTGCATTAAAAATTTATAATTTTTTTTAATGATAAATATCTTGATGGTAAATGGTAAATATTCATTCCACATAATCCAGATCATAAAGACAGTTTTACTTATAGAAAATTTCTAAATATTTTATGTATTAATTTTAGACATTTTTCAACATTCACTAATTTTATATATTTCTTCACTCTATCACCTTTGACATTTAAGTATTCACCTAATTTATTCATGAGCTTATAAAATCCCTTTGTTGGAGTAGCTTACCTGGCAAAGCAAAGCAAAAATATATAAAGCTCAGAGCTACTTACATATAAATAGCGACAAAAAATATTTTCAATTTTTATATTGTTTGAAACCTCACCTATTTGTTTGACCATCTAATATATCTATATTGTAATGTTTATAAATAAAATTAATGTCATATCTCAGTATAACTTCTACTAATTATCCAATAATAATTAAATAGGCAAGACTTTTGTCTTTGACACGAATACAAAATAAACATAAGCCGTAAAGAATGAAGTTCTTTTACGTGTTTAAATTTCAGCTATATATATTGGTACATATCATGTCCTAGAGATATATATATATATGAAGGATTATTTTCTAGGGTAACCCGGTAACCCGCGTATTGTAGTCTTAAGAAAAACTGTTATTATGTACCCAACGTTTCGGACAGATAGCACTGGCCATTTTCAGCATGGCTCTGAAACATACATTGTACGTATTAACAGTCTTTCTCAAGACTACAATACGCGGGTTACCCTAGAAAATAATTTATCTCATATATTATATATATATATATATATTATTATAATTCAAAATACTAAATTTTTACAATTTTTTTATATTAATTTTTATATCATTTTGTTATTATTAATGATTCTTTAATGACAATAATTTTTGGTCATCGTGCAAGTGCTCTCGAAAATGAATAAATCATGGCTGTGAAAACAGCGCCATCTAGTGTCTCTTTAGCGTTAGTGACGGACATTTTCACACACAGAATTATGTATTTTTATGATGTATAATATACTTTATATCAATTCTTCAAGGATATAATTTAAAATGGACTTATTATGGTTGTCAATACTAATAAGCTCTCTTAGAACAATTCCGTAGTTAGGAATAATAGCGCCAGAAGACTTAGAACTTTACTACAGTACATACTAACTTTGTTTTTCTCGCTCAAATCCGCACGCTTAATCTTTGAGTCACTAAACTTTGCTGGGATTTAAAACATCTATACGAAGAAATATATGTGTGTACATTAAAACAAATGAAAATACAAAGGTAAGATAAACGACAAACATTTCAATTTGTAATGTAAAAAGCACTTAGTACCTGCCTATCGCATTGCTATAAAAATGAGAGTGTCATGAATTCGTATTTTAGTTTCATTAAAATTACAGATGGTTGCTGGCACATGTAGCAAATTGCTTTGTGGTTTTTCTTTTTAGTCAAATTGTTGTTTGTAACTGACGACTTACGATTTGGCTTTGTTAATAGGTATTTTTTAATGAAAAACAAAACGGTGTTCATTGCGAGTTCTTTTTCATCAATTTACATAGTCAGTTCTCACAGCTACATATTATGTGATTAATTAATATCAAATAGTTATTTTAATTCCATAAAATTCAATAGGCTTGTTTTTTCCATAATTTTTATAAATTATTCATTTTCTGTACTATAATCTTACGCTAGGACCATCTATCATAGTCAATATGTTCAACATGTTCACAGTCTCTTTGATAAGAAATAAAAATAAAATTACGTGCACACTTGATTAGATTAGAGTTCATAAATAAGTTATATTATAAGAAAAGGATTTATTTTTTATTCTGACAACAACGCTCTTTTTCTCTTTTCTTCACCTTTCTCCTTTCGTTGCTTATGTAGTAAGTCATTTGACAATTACGAAGTAATACTTGTTTTATAAAAATGAATATATAAAAATATTTAATAAAATTTCTAAAATGGAATGTTTAAAAGTGCATCTTCGTGTTGTGCATCTGGCTATGGGCGCCAGAGTTACATAAGAAGAAACAAGAGACTCTTGGTCAATTTAACCACACTCTCATTATATTCCGGACCTAACTCATTATTCAAATTACTGCAAAATGAATTGAATGGAAAAAAAATCAAAATGATTGACATGAAATTTCAAGACATTGTTAATAATTTTTATCAGCATCCAAAATTCTTCGAAGAAAGAAATAATAAATTCACATTTGAATGGAAATAAGTAGTACTCAGTATGTTAAAAACATAATTTATTCAATTGATTGTAACACTTTACAAATCAAATTTTTATTTCACCAGAAATACGGGACTTTTTGTGATTCAATCCAATACAATCCTTATTTAGTACATAGAATGCTTTATTCAGTGATTTGATTGAATGGACTTTGGAAAATGTTTTTCTATAAAGTAAGGCAGTAAATCTTCTGTTTTCTCGGAACGCTTTACCTCACTTAACCACTGAAAATATGTAACTAATGGAAAATGAACGACTTTTCGGCTATTTGAGAATTTATTGATATAAAATATAGACTTTTTATGTCTTTATGCAAAGATAAAACTTGTTCAGTAATATATTATATAAACTTTCAACGTGGTATAAAATATAAATATTAATTCCATTAACGGTTCGAAAGTGTTCATTTATGTGACAATTTGTTTTATTTATGATGAATCCGTTCTTGAAATCGATCACACAAAACCTGATCATGCTTGAATAAATAAATAATTATATTTATCATTTATATTGTATACCTATGGTAAATGAATAATTGTTTGTAAGCGATCTTTACAATAATGTAGCTATAATCAAGTTTTAAATAATTTACTATAATTTATCATTGTTAAGATCATTTTCCCACATCTTGCTTTATACTTCGTTTTTTATATAAATTGTCAGATACCAAAATCATTTTTTTATTAGATGAATATTATAATTAAAGAAAATATACAACTTTTTTGTATTTAGGGCTAGTGGTTTATCAGCTAAATGATAATGGTTATATTTTTTCCGAAATCGTTGACTTTAATAAATAAACTCACATGTTTTAAAAAAAAAATTCTTCAGTAACCTCAAAATGACTTTGTGATTTATTTCCAATATTTATTTTTTATTTATTTATTTATTTATCTTCATCTTGTTACATGACAGGAGATGGAGCCGCTCATCTCACTAGGGAGAACCTGTGCCGAGATGAGCAGCTGAACAATATAGTTAGAACAAAAAATAATAAAGATATACAACAAAATACTATATAACTATAAAATTAATTAATTAATTAATTGAGTATATAAATATAAAGTGGATAATAAGAACAGAATATACTGTAAAATACAAAAGCAATAGTGAAAGTAGAGTATTATATATAAAAATCATATGCATGGATAGTAACAAAATGTATATATAATAGCACAGTTAAAAGTATATTTAGGTATGTACCTATATAAGAGAATTAAATGAATGTTTATGTATATTAAATAGTGATAAGAAATGAAGTTTAATGAGCAATAAATTATGACCTGTTTTCGGCAATTGGGTATTTGTGCAAATGCAGGTGACAACAATGTCCTCTCCAATAGTGTTGTGTAAAAAGTTAAGAGTAGGGTGTTGAATAATTTACTTTAATAATAATACATTTTTTTACATATTACATATATTACATACATTTAACAATAATACATCATTTTAATAATAAAACAATAAAAGAAAATCGGGGGTTTATACATTTATTTTATTTTAATCATTTTCTTGTTGGTCTTGTGTTTAGGACACTCGCCTCGTGATTCAAAGATTGCGGGTTCGAAACTCACTCCAGACTAGCAAATTAGTCCTACTTTCATAGCACAAGCATTTAGCTTAGTTTGAAAATAGTAAGAATATTGATGTGACACGTATTCCGTGTTCGCATCTCTATTTAAAAAAAATATTTCAAATAGGCAAAACTTGTAAAAAAAGAATTAAGGAACGCTTAAGATATTTAAATAGCAGCTCTGAATTTTCTAATCATCTTTTGGAAATAAACCATTCTTTTGATATTAACAAGGGTTCAGAAATTTCAGAAACAAATTACATAGAATAACGGTAGGATGATTTAGAAAATTTAGAAATGAGCATAGGTGTTAATAGCAAATTCAATATTATATTGCTAACCAAATCATTTTTGCAAATAGTTACCTTTCAAATTTATTTTCATATAATTTTTCATTCAACTCGCATATATTTTCTTCAAATTTTTAGCTTTCGTTGTATCCGAAGGAACCATTGACCCCGAAACATGTTGATTATTCAATAAATAGTGGTTATAAATTATAAATTTGCTTTAAAATAACTGCTTAACCACAATGTTCTTCTGCACGTATTTATATGTGCCAAAGATGAATGTATAATAATACAGTATTTTTAAAAATTTCCCCATACATTTCCCAAGTAATTGATATCCCTAACCCAAATATCTATGAGTCCTGAATAAGATTACGGGATATTTTCTAGCGCCCGACAAGATGGCAGATGAAGTCCCGTTCTCGGCAATCTCAATTTGCAGGTGGACGCAGAACGTGACGAGACCATTCACCGACAACTCGGGAGTTTGAAAATGACAACTTCTCGACGTGACTATCGAGGCAATCTTCACGAATATCATAATATAGTCATCATAATTTTTACAAATAGAAGAACGGCGCAACAACGGATTTTAGTATACTGGGTTATTTTGAAAATATTTATAATCTCGCAGAAATATATTTCTGCCTTAATTATGAATCGAAAATGTTCAAGCAACCACGACTTAATTTCAATAGTTACAGAGATATGGGACATCAAAGTTTGCATTTTTTTTTCATTATTTCTGACTTATTTTTTGTAGAACGTTGGACTATCATTACAGTAAGTTATATCGAATATGAACATTTCATTTCCTTTAATACAAGTCGAATAAAATAATAAAATCCTTCCAATTTCAGTTGGAAAACATTACAGTCGGAATTTATGCAGGGTTTTCATCATTTTATTTAACTAGTATTGAAACGAATGAACGAATGAATATAAGTTATTTTAATGATAGTTCAACGTTTTGTAAAAAAATAGTCAGAGATATTGAAAAATAAAATGCAATCTTTGATATTGCATAATTACATAACTATTGATGTTTGAACATTTTAGACTCATAATCAAGGCAGGAATATAGTCCTGTGAGGTTATTAATGTTTTCCAAATAACACTGTATAATCCACAGAATAAACAGACTTGTACTGAAATTTAAGTGTTTATTCATGCATAAATAAATCTCACAGTATCTAAGAAAATGTATTTTTTACTAAAAGTTCAGTTGCAGAGGTGATCCGAAACAACTGGAGCTCTCATTATTTTGCAGCGTCCTTTGGTCTAGAATAATCTAGGTCTTTCTACAGACCTCAGACTCCTCTAATTATCTGGAATAACATAGGCGGCCCTAATAAATTTCATGGATGTGGGGGAGCAGTGTACCTTTAAATATCCCGGACTGTGAAGTAATTGTAAGAGTCGGATATTTTCAAGTGATTATTTTCGGGCTCGACATTTTAGAGAGTTCTGGTATAAAAAAGTGTCGTTAACTATTTCCGAATAAAGTGTACCATTTACCTTAAGTGTTTTATTCGACCTCCATAGCCGCGAATACATTACAATATTTCCGCTCGGTGCACACTAGCTGCGTTTTCAGCTAGGCGTCGTGGCGTCTTTGAGCATCTCATGTAAGCGTATAATGGGGCGGATTTGTCTAGTCAAAGGATCCTTAGTATCCATGGTATGACGAATCTATCTAATCATTATTTTATTGAAATAACGGTCTTTGGGGTCGTCTGCGATAGAGTCGTTTTATATTTACCATTAGATTCACACTTTTTGGGCCCCAGTTTTATTATTAGAGGAGAACATCTTTGGAGATAACGAACCGGATCTCGGCATTTAGCGTTCAACATCTCTGGAATTGCTCGGTGATAAGCTGTCTGGGCTGAGGGAGCATGTGCACTGAAAGAAATAGGAAAAAATATAAAGCTAAGGTCACTTAAGTAGTTAGGTCATGTTGAACGAGTAATGATGAGGGATTAGTAAGAACACGATGTGTGTATTAATGGCACCAGGAATCAGTCGTGGAGGACTTAGCTACCAGGTAAATCAGTTACAGAAGATGATCCTATGAATGAGATGTATGAATGTCGATATGGCGAGAGTTTTGTGTTATGAAAAAAAAAGGGGCAATCATTTTTGCCCACCCTGCAGAAAATCTGCATAAGAATGAGTTAGATAATAGGAATACCGTCACGTATATTTTACGAGTTACATAATATCCAGTTCGTTGTTAGTTTTGAATACAATCTTGCTGGTGCAACCAACTTTGCTTACTTTTCAAACTATACATTTTTTTTCGTTTTTTTGAAATGGAGTAGTTACATTAAAAAATAGTAGATGTGGGTAAAACAAAGTAGAAATCCTACCAATTTCTTAAACAATATTAGTTTTTTTTAATATAATTTTCAACAGAAACATATATTTTATACAATATCCCAGATTGCAATGACTAATTTGCATGATGATGAATATCGCTACGACATCAAATAAAAATATTTTTTTAAGAACACTCAGACATCGTGAAGGTTTGACATTACAGCTCATGTTTTGTGTGAAAAAATATTGTTATACCTATTTTAATTTTAAATGATTTATATGTAATTTATGCACACCCTAGGGATGTTTATAAGGGATATTACACCATGGCACATGTGGACATAAAAACACAGGATGCAATTTCTGCTTCCTATCTTGGGTTTTTAAAGATAAATAATGAATCCCTTACACTCTACATTATCCTCACTCTAAAAAAGTGTCACCTAAAATTGCAAAAGTCGTAAATGTAAATTAATTATCAATAAATGCGTCCCGTCTAACTTTGAGTGTTGGGGTAGTAATCAGCGAATAAAGCGAACTATCGTAAACCTACGTCTGGTCTATTTTTGAGTATTGGGGTATCAATCCAAAATAATTATATTTTTATTTCACTTATTCTACTGTGTTGGCTCTACAACCCCCAGTTTTCCTTATCTTCCTCAAGAATTTTTCTCTATTGATCCCGATTATGAGCCATTTTACCAGTTCTGAATTTCTAATCCGCTAATATCAATGTCACTCCATCATAGTTTTATGCGTATCTATACTTATAAAACTCAATGTCTGTCTATCTGTCTGTCTGTTCTCTATACAAATCTACACCGTTTGTCCGTTTCGATTCAAATTTGGCATACTTATGCTTAAGGACCCGGCGGGTAATTTTTATACCCCTTTTCCTCCCTCTGAAATATGTTCGATGCAAATCTGTATCGTTCGACCGATCGGACTCAAAATTTGGAAACTTATTCTTTAGGACCCGGCGGGAAACAAAGGTGACATTTTCTCCCTCACCTTTTACCCTTTCCCCTCTTCCTGATATATTTTCGACGCAAATCTATACCGTTCGAATCGAACCTTTGTTTTTCCCACAAATTTATTTTTAAATTAATCCTTAACCCGTACAACGCCGTGTACGAACAGCTTGTGAATATATATATATAATGGTATATATTTTAAATAAACCTTACTTATTGTTTATGTTTCCTTACGTTGACGTGGATTTGACTTCAAAAATTTATCCTACCAATTTGCCGTTTCCCTGTGGGGTAGGTAGAGCGAATGAAGCTTCATATTATTCTACCCTGACGTACGATCCTCGCCTTATACACGCAAGATGAGCTCGTAAGCGCCTTGTATAAGAAATGGGATACTAAATGAAAAAAATCTCTGAGAAAATCAATACGGTATTGAATGTGTAGTTTAATGGATTAAAAAGCTCCTTTACACGGCGCTTTATAGTAATAAGTATATTAAAAAATAAAAACAATTTATTACGCCATCAATCAGCGGGTACTTCAAAAGGTTCTCAATCTTTGCCAGATAAACGACCCTGTCGATATTTTACGAAAAATCTTGGCAATTTTCCACCGTATCAGCACGTTATAAATTTTTCGTTTGAACCGCTGAACTCGAGAAATTGGACGTTCTGAACGAATACGACCGTCTGTCACCGTCTGCATATCTGATTGAGATGTTCGCTTTTATTTTTAAGACTTAAAATTGCGTACTTTAAAAACAAATATACTGTACGTAATTATAACGTCATTCTTATTTTCTTTTCTATTGATTCCGGTTGGGATAAAATGTATTTTAGTAAACGTATAATATATACAATATTTTATTTTATTTATTATGGAAAAATTAAACAAACAAAGAAAATAAACAAAGTAGAACAATGAAATTGTGTGAAATAGGGCAAGAACCATAATTATTTTAATTAAAAGGACACATACAGTAACGCCGATAATGCGTACGAGTAAAATACATGGTTATGTCAACTCTCCAATTACTAGTGTCTATGCACTTATTATAAAAAGAAATGCACATTAAAAAAAACATTCAAAACGCCGATAATGCGTACGAGTAAAATACATGGTTATGTCAACTCTCCAATTACTAGTGTCTATGCACTTATTATAAAAAGAAATGCACATTAAAAAAAACATTCAAAACACACACAAAAATGGCGTTGCAAGTGTTGAATTTTTTTTTAAAATCATTATAGATAATCATATCATATGACAGTAAGTATCAATAAGTTTCGATCGATATGCAAATGCGGAATAAACTAAGAGCGGCTAATAGAAGGTATGTGCATTGGTGCGAATACTTTTCTTAAAGTTGTTTAAAGAAACGCTTAACACATCCACCCCATCCACGTCCCGACGACACAGCTTGTTATATTATAACCTGCAAATCGTAGTGAGGGAGTTTTTTTGACTTATCTGGGTGATATTTGACCATCTGGCTGATATTTGAGGAGGATTTGGTGCGTATAAGTTGATGCTACTAATTGTTGATGTTCCGTTAAATAACCTATATAGCATAGACAGATCAATAAATATTTTTCTAATACTTAATTTTTTCACTTTAAACCCGGTGAGTCACTCTTCATAATCTTTCAAAATTTTACGTAGAATAATACGCACGGTAGAATAATATTTTCATGAAAAGTTTAAACCTTAATCTATTGTTTTTATATGCATTGTATAGTAGTTGTGTGTGGTGTGAAAGAATTACTTAATTTTTAGGATTTTATTTTTATTTTTATTTTTGAGAAATTCTGAAACCGAAAATGATGTGATAATGTAACTTTCATTTTATCGAAAACTTTGTTTTGAGTCAATAATAACTCTCAAGTTAAACAACAATATAACCTTTGAGTCATCAATAATCTTATAAATTTCCACAAATTTTGGTAAATGAGATCTATTGCAATAAATATTATCGCCTCTATAAAGTAGTTATGAGCTATAGCTATGAATACATTTTGTAACTGTGATTGCATGATTAGTATTCTATTGTAGCGATGATTAGTAACTGAGATTTATATGTTTGAGGTTTAATTTCCAGTATAGCAATGATCGCCGTATTACAAATATTAAGTTAAAATTCATCGTTGTAATCGAACACGATTCTCTCAATAACAGCTAAACTGAAGTTTTAGTTTGATACTGCTGTATACGTATACCTAAGTTGAATATAGGTACTACCGATTCAAGTTCTTGAAGAGACATAATATCTTATGTTTATGTTCATCATATTTAGTTTATGGCTCACGATTGGAGCTTGAAACAGAATACTTTCTTATTTTAGAATTTTTTTTCCCTTTTTTTGTTAACATCTTTATAAATAATTATAAATATTGAAATACGGAGCTGTATATTCCCGTTGAATTGAGATTTTAGGAGTCTACAATTCAAATCAAACTAACTACAAAACAGAATATTTTGAGTTTGTTCAAATCTTTCAGAACAGTGCTGGATTTATGTCACAGAGACATTATTAATCAATTAGTGTATATTATAGATATCTCACAGAGACGAAACTGTATTAATTATGGGAAAGTAGGTATAGAAGTCATTTGGGTGTAACAGTAATAAAAGGATATTGCTCCCTAAATTCCGTAAAATCAATTGTAGATTTTCTCATTAGCGACATCTGTGGGGATTTAGGGGAATGAAAATGGCTTTGTACAGGCCGCATGGAAAAGGCGCTTACAACTCATATATGAAAGCTTCACGCAATTTGAACATATATAAAACTTCCAAAAAATGAATAAGCATGGTATATTCTATCATGGGTGGAAATGGCGAATGTTACAATTGTGTAAAGTGATCACTTAAGCCTACCAAAAGACAGGTCATAAGTCCTGTTACACCCAAATGACTTCTATACCTACTTTCCCATAATTAATACAGTTTCGTCTCTGTGAGATATCTATAATATACACTAATTAACTACAAAACTATGGTAATTAACTAATAATCAGTGTAAATGAGAGAGCCCAACTTTTACAAATGAAACTTTTAATTACACGGCGGTGATTTGAATTCTTGTGATCCCAATAGAATATATTGATTAATTGCTTTAGATTGATCACATCGACAGGTTGACACGGTATTTGAAATATAATTTTGCTTTTAGTATTTATGTACGGTAATAACGTCTGCGACAAATTGCCAAAAAATAGGCACAAAAAAATTCTTACTATTCAGATTTTTACAAAGCGATTTTGTTATTAAAATAGGACTAAATTATTGGTACGTGCTCAAAACTCTCACAACCTGATTTTTAGGAGAATGTTTGGTATTTGCGCGTATTATGGATGAGTACCGGCACTTATTGCAGTTCAATGAAAGGAGGTCGGAGTTATGGCAAACGTTTCTCCAAATAAAATATTCGTACTTACTATTTTGTTTAATTTATACAAAGTACAAGTACAATAGGCGGCCCTCGTAGCGCAGTGGGTATGACACTGACTTCTCACACCGAGGGTTCTGGGTTCGATTCCCGGTGAGGTCACAATTTAATCTTTGTGATTTACTCAAGCCTGGGTGCTGTGATGTATTTCGCTTCTGCAATTGGGCCTCCTGGCCTGTTGAAGCGTAAAAAAAATAAATAAAAAAATAAAATAAAAAAGTATCTCACGATCAGATTTTACTTAAATAATTCACGTGTTTTCATGTAACAAGTGAGAATTTTACGAGTTACGTTGGACAGAGAGAGCCGAAAAAATGTTGGTTGCTCGTCAAAATAAGCAGGATTTGCTTGCTAGTTGGTGCGACTTCCTGTCGTCTCTTGTCCATAGATTTTTGTTGTAGATGGGCATTTGCACCGGCGCACGGTAATCAATTTTGAGCATTTAGTTGGAAATTAGTTTTTGTGAATTTTACACAAGTAGAAAATGATATTTTATATTATATAATACCTAGTAATGGTTGAAAATGTATCTTTAGAGTTTTTTTATTATATATTAGTGATATAGTATATTTCATCAAATTGACTGACACTGTGTTAACTATATTTTTTATGTGAGTAGTAAAACAAATACAAAAAAACAGTAAAGCATGTGTTTACTTAACAAATGTTGATTGACAATAAATCAAATTACAACATAAAATAAAAATATAATAACAACGCGATTATTATTAAAGTCTAAAGTAGCGTCATCAAATTGTAATCTTCTTTTGGAATCTATTATTGTTGGAATACTTAATAACGATAAAAAAAATCTTTGGGGAGAATGCTTGCTTTTTTTAATGGGAGTTTCTTATACTTAAAATTATGGGATCTGAAGAAACTAATAAAATATTAAGCAAATCTTCATTGGTGTTGACTCGAGAAATTTTTCGAGTATTATTATTATGAGTAGAGTTACAAATCACAATGTAATGATCCACATGCGAAATGAAAAATAAATCCTTTAAATAATCTAAACGCTGAAATTACCACATTTAAGCCATAGGACATCCAGAGCTATACCGAATTCTGCATCTTATTATTCAAGGAAAAATTGCAAGTAGAAGAGGCCCTGGAAGACGAAAGACGTCATGACTGAAAAACCCAATGCTAGTTCACAGTCCAGCTATTACGAGCTGCTGCTATCAAGATTACGATTGCCGACATAGTCGCTAACGACGAACACTAAAGGAAGAAGATTACATTAAAAAAATATGTTATTGCGTTTGAATATTAAGTGACAGTTCTGATACGCTCCTTTGTAGTGGACTTCTATAATAATTACATTTTCTCTTTTCAGATCACAGAATTGCTGGTTTTTATTTTTCATTTTTGGTGCAGTGAATTGTATGATGTTATTTCATGCGTCATGACGATGCCTTAAGGGTCTAACATTAAACAAAACCCGCTTTCGCAATGAAAAGTCACATGATACCTACAGGGCTACCTTACTTATTCACAATGTCGTTTTGCAGCAGTCAGCAGAGAGGACGCCTCACTTCTGTCCTGACACACCTTTTTGCCTCGTCTACACTCATCCATATTCTCTGCATGTACGCTGTGCAGTTGTAGAGACTGTCCCAGTCGCCAGCCCTGGCAATTCCAAATGGCCGTCTACGCTAGAAAAAATTATGGACGGGAAGTCGCGCCAATAGCAAGTCAATCCCGCTTTCTTGCTGCGACATATGAGCTACACGCATCGCATCGGTTTTCTTTGTGTAACTTGCAAAAATTCTGAACTGTTAGATTGAGACACCATAAAGTAGCTGCTACATCAATCAATAATATCAAAAACAACAAATACAATTAAGAATTGTGTTTATCATAAATCATCATGTCATACGTGACACATTATCACCTCGCAATTATGGAGTTAATTAGTCTTTCTTTTTCATTGCTAATTCAAGGTTACACTTCCATAACATTTTATATACAATACGCAGAACTTCGATTACAGAACCAAAATAATATTTTGCCGCTCCTCCTCATGTGAGTAGCCCATAGACAAGTATCGACTGGTACAGGGCACATCATAATGGTTTTTAGAGTTTTATTTTAATATCGTATATATTGAAAGGCTTCGGAATACCTGCGTCGCGGCGCCGGGCTGCACCGTGAGCTGTGCTCATTCTTTTGGCAGGTTTACGACGCCGTCGATCTTTCCCTACTAGTGTTAGTAATTTTCCGCCATATTGGCTCTATATAAATTACTCGTTTGGTACGAGCCAGTTGCAGCCGAGATTATCGACGGAGCCCAATGAGCTCAAACCTGCGCGAATTACAAAATTTCTTAATAAATAATTATTAAAGCCGTGCGAGTTTCGTATTAAAGCGTTTTGTCTAAAATCAGCGACTGAAAGGAAATTTTCTTCGAAATCAAGCAATGCTGACTGGGTTTAAATGTTCAAAGTTGCATTACTGTGATCAATCGTTATATTGACTCATTTTCATTAGGGTGGACCTACAATTTTTGTTTCTACTTTTTTAAGGGGCACAGCAATATAAAGGTACTAAATAGTCTCAAAATAACATGTGTGGAATATTATTAGATTCTGATAAGTTTATCGGCCTGCAGATTAAAATCTAAAATTCGTTTTTTTTTCGAGGTAAATTCCAATAAATTACGGTTCCAACCAGTAATCGTTATATTTTCATACATGGACAATTAATTATTTTTGATTACAGGTGTGAGATTGTTGTAATATTGTCGTCGCAAAAATTTAAGACATGTGGTCAGGAGCTTACATTCCTCCTGTCAAAGATAGGTTACTGTAGAATTTTGATGCTATTTAAATTTTTTATTATTATAATAGTTATAATAATAGTAATTGTGTCAACATTTTCTTGTAATAATTAATATTATTACAAGAAATAATAATAATTGCTAATACCATTTTATTTCGCTTTGTACAACGCACATTTTTAAACTTTTTAGCCTTGCTGTAACAACTCTAAAAATTTTTTTTTACAAAATATGTATTATTTGTGGTCGATCCGGAGGCCGAAGATGATATCTAATTCTAATCAAATATCGTACGTAGGCTAAAAACACTTGGCACCCTTTTCTTGCAATGCCAGATAGAAATAAGAAAAAATCATTTAACGATGACCCACCCTGATGTTCACGCAGGAGAATTTTGACTCGAGATAATTAATGATATTAAAAGTCATCTACATCTCGGAGGTACATCGCTTCGTGTCCATTCCACGGACACGATTAATATGTGATAAAATTATAATTATTTCATATGTGAATATACTTCAAAAATACCTTGCATCATTGAAAATTATTGCCTTTTTTAAAATTTAATTTAGACATGGATGTCGCTAGTATTTTAAATTTTTATTTATTTCTATTTAATTCATATATAAAAACTTTGGTTGGACTGTGCCTTGTCTCACTAGTCTATCTGTGTTGAGACAGGCATAGTTTACAATAGTGTGTGTTTATAAAACATAGTATATAGATAATGGTAGAATAATTAATTGTATTGGATAAGTATTGTATATTACAGTCAAATCTTCACCTTCGATGTCTTGGTCACTGCTTAATACAAATCGCACTACACTAATTTTTAGTTGCACGCGTCGCGAATTAAATTAAATTTAATTTTTTTAACTAGGTAAGTTGTCATCAAAAGCTTATTTCATTACTTGTTGTGTTAATCCTCAGTTGATGAATAAAAAGTGTTGCAAGTAATTTTTCTGCCCGTTTGTCCAACATCAGGTACAATATAAATTCAGCTAGAAATTGCAAGAGTAATTAAAAATTATTAAAAGCACCTTTTAGACATATTTTTTCACTTCTTCTTCAAATGTAGCAAATTTATAATAATAATATAAATTTATAATTTATATATTTATATTATCATTTTCCATATATAACTTTTTAATATTTTGATCTATACTTCGATTTTTAAGTATTATTTTTGTTATCCTGACGAAGAAGCCATTGGCTTCGAAACATGTTGAATTTTTTCAATAAATAAGTGGTTTTAACAAAGTTAATTTATATCAATTATATTTTTTCACTGTTGAATGCACAAAGTTGTTCGTTTCTACGATTTTATATATATTTTTAGGAACAAGAAACATTTTTAATGTAAAGCCAAATATAACCAAACACTATTTTCCGCAATAGAATCTGCTATTTTTCCACGGTATTCCCTTCAAAACGTATTCACTCTACTATCGCAATATGAAAGACTAACGCTTTTTCGAGGATTTTTTTGATATGCCCGAAGGCACTTCCTGTTTCGGGGTGATTCATGTCCAGGGCAGCGGAAGGTAACAGTAGTGATGGTTACGGTCACCCCAAAACGCGTTGTTGCTGCGTGATTTTATCAATGCTATAACCGAAATATAAATTTTATTGTAGCGAGATTCTAAATTTGCAAAGAAATGTGCACAATCGATTGTTTGGAAGTCGTTTGAAAGATGGCGTCATACTTGAGTGAATTGCATTTGACAGATAGTAAAAATCGTGAAAATAGGCGAAAATATAATGAACTATGAATACGTTTGGTAGACAACGACGTGAATGAAGACTGCATGCAAAGCGTTACCAGAGACGAGTGGAACCTTCCAGCAAACATAAATTAGTGCAAATAACAGAATAGTTATCCAGCTAAACTTTGTGTCCAGTGACTTTTTTTTCGTATAAATATTAATTGTTTACATGAATGTCATTCGGATTCCATCTCAGCGATCCACAAAATGAGTACGTGTTTTATACTTGATGTAAGCAGTGGAAATCTTTTCGTAAGGTCAAAATCGTCGTTTTTGACTTATTGTGATGGCGTGAGGCTTTGAGACTTGCTCTACAAATCGATCCATTCCATTTTATCGTACCTGCTCTAGTTTCGTCGGTACAGAATTCTATTTTGTTGTATGTGCTGAAATTTTGGGGTTTGATCAGTTCTATCTTCTCATATTTCATGTATATATCTTATGTTCATACAAATTTAAAAAAAAGTTAGTTCTATCTTGTCGTAACATTAAATTTGGTAAATGTCGTATCTGGCTCGGTATCTCTTCCAATTCAATTAAAAATTAAAAAATATAACCTAAAAGATAAATAGTAAAATTAAAGATATTTCAATTAAAACGAAAAGAATTTTTGAATTACAGTGCTGGTGGTGATGAGCTATCCTTTATTCCATAAACTCAAATAAAGCAATTGAGATACGAACTAAATGATACACTTAACATTAATTACATATAAGACAAACATGGATTTGACATCATTCGTAGATAATAAATTACAAAAAACACATCTGAGACGTGAAAATCCTTTTAAAATTTCCCATTTTAAGATGTGCGACCCTTGAGGTGAGTAGGTACTCACGAAAACGGCGATATACAAATGATCCTAATATTATTATTATTATTGAACTTGAATTGAGGAAAAAACGTGATCTAGCGTCATGCCACCGGTAGATAAAATATTTTTCGAAAATTTACTTAAATTTCATTATCGCTTAGATAAAGTTTAAGAATACATTAATCAAATCATTTCAATTCTTATATATTTTTTCAAATGAAAACAATTTTTTCCTGTTATTTTGAATCGAAAAATTAACAAAAAAACATTAAAATTACATCTTTTTCCTTTTAATACCAACCGATATTTCAGTTCCGTTTTGTCGTATCGTCAGTTTTCGTCGCAATGTCGCGGATGTTTGTCGTATCGTCAATTTTTCTCCTGCAAATGACGTATTAAAAAAAATAGAATATTATCAATAACTCAGAAAAGAATAATATTGTTTCCTGTAGTTGTAAAATCGATTTCAAACTTTGAATGCGTTTTCTCAAAACTGTTGTTTTGACCTTACGACAAGATAGAACTGGGGTGACGATTTACATGAATTTATTTATAATCCATGACCACGTTCCTAACAACAAACTCCTGGGCAGAAACACTTAATTGCATATCTAGAATACTACCGTCAAACCAGTAATAATATATGGGGTGTAAAATAAAGTATTAAAGACAATACTGGGACCTAGATCCGGTATTTCAATAGGTAAATGCTGAACCACTGGAGCAATGCGGAAATTCGGTCCATTTCACAACAACCTTTCGTAACCAGTACCATCAGATCTAGCCGACTAGCTTCTGTAAAACATGTATGCCTGGCTAGAAGCGATAGAGCCATTAAAATAGTACACGAAGCTAGTTAGAAACTGGAAAAAGACCGCTGGGCGGATACAGACAGCACCTCATGAACAATGTACTGGCTGATCTAAAGAAGCTAGGGGGGTGGAAGGATAGAAGCAGAAGGCAATGGTTCGGAAGAAGTGGAAAGACATCGTCCAGGAGGCCACAGCTCTACAAGAGTTACACGTCCATCAGGAGTAAGTAAGTAAATAAGTCTAAGGATATTCAAAACACTTCATCTCCTGCTTGTATGCATCCTTCTTTGTCTTCCATTAACCCTCTTCCACGGTCCTCTAAATATCATCCTTGCAGCACCTCTGTGGGCGGGCCATACATATAATACTCAAACATAGACGCAACTGCGGGATTTTCCTTTTCCACTATTGGTTAGTCTGGCAACGTGCACTTTAATCCCACTTTATTTTTTATTATTATTATTTTTTTTTAATCCCACTTTAAATGGCAACAGTTCGTACAATATCGGAATCTCTCAAGGAAATGCCCAATAATGGTTTCCCTTCCCATGATACGTTGCAAAGTTTCAGTTCTGATATGTTGTATTTGAGCCCATATTTATCTTCTATGTCTGTACATGTCGGACACACGTAGTGACATGGAGGACAAATATGAACTGGTCCATATTTGTCCTCCATTCATGTAGACACAAGTTCTGAGATACATTGGAATAAACACACGGATAAGAATTTTATTTTCCATCGTTTTATTCTCTAAGATCACAATATTTTACATTGAAAATAAATAAATTTTAGAAGTGCAATGATCGAGTTCAAAAACTTTTTAAGTTTTATTGTCCTTTATAGCGGACGTCTTGGATGCTGCAGCGCGCTTACAGCTGGGTATGAAAACAAGTATTTATCGAGATAAATTATGAATTGATTGTTCAATTAATCACCTTGTTCCGAAACTTTCCCGGCACTCTCAACTTTGCTTTTTTTTTCTTTGGTACACGACAATAACTGTATTCTGCCTTTATTCCTATTCTAAGATAAAATTCGCTTTGTTACATAAAAAATAATGGTATTTTTTATTCTTCAATATTTATTTTATTTACGTGTATATCGGGTACCTTGTACCATTAATGAAAAAACTCAATATTTTAATAAATTTTTATATCAAACTCGGGTTTGCCATTTGGCCATTTTTAATGCCATTTGGATAATTTTATACCGATAATAACTTAGATAATTTCTTAATCTAAATATAAAGTAGATCTATTAAATCATTTCGGTTTAAATAAACTTTATTGCATTGACTGTTAAGCATTTTATGTAGGTAAAACAATACGCAGTTTTCACATACGAATAGTAGATCATATAAAATTCATTAGTAATTATAACTTTTCAGAATTCTCAAACCTTCTTTAAGAGACAGAACACACATTTAAAAAGAGAAAAATTAAATTTTTTCTTTTAAATAACAGAGGCCTTAGTTAGCATAATTAAGAAATGTAAGAAATCAAAAGTTCACTCAACACCTAATAAAATATAATTAACAAACATTTAACTTTCACGAATAACCCAGAATTTATTCCCCTATATGTCACCCCGCTAAAATGAGGCCACACTCTCATCAAAATTGTTTACACATTTATAATTTAAGGAACACTTATTGTGATTAAAATTCAGTGGTATCGAAACCGATAGGCGTAATAGACAATCAGTGTGCTTTATGAAAAGTTTTTTTAATTTTTTGATATTAATAAGAATTTCAAACCACAACGTTAACGCTATAAACATCAAAAATAATTATTATATTTTGATTCATAATTTATATCCCATAAATCAGTACCTAACTATAACCGTTATTTAAATACGGTATTGCCTCGATTTTTCATGCGAATTGAACCCATAATTCGTTTTCACATTCGCTGTTTTACTATTAACCTAGATATGCTCAGTCGATCATATAAACTGCACCGCAACCTACCATATCCCTGACCCGTTTAAACTACTACGCAAGCAAAAATGGGTCATCGTAAAACGATTGTTGTGTGTCAAGGATGCTATTATGCATACAGATAAAACTGCACCCCTGGATGCATTCCACATAATATTTAGTATAGTTGTATAATACTATAGTCCAACACTACAATACAAAAAATGGAATTTTGATATGCGATTTATTCACGAAGGTTAAGTCTCAGATGCAGAATATTAATTAGACTATTTGCGTCAGTTTTGTCTGTCCTTTTGCGGAGCACGTATGAAGAAAGTAAGGCACATTACATGTCTTTTTAAATATATTGACTTTTTGTGTGTATATTAAAAAAAATATATTGTACACATGTTATTACAATGGCTTTTTTATTGCCAGTTTGCAATTTCTTCCAACCAACCACACAATTTAGTGGAATAATTGAAATGTATTCTCCGATATATAAGAATGTTCTTAGGTTTTTACGGCCACTCAGAATCTTCTGCTTTGGGTCTTCTGCAGTATTATGCCGTGTTATTTCGACCTTTCTGGCCGACGTTTCGGATCCCATTGCAGGTTCCATCATCAGGGCTGATGTGTTATTGTGAGACTTGACTTTGACATTATCTCATGTCGAACAGAGTACCGGATCACTAGTGGACCCCTTGTTCTTCCATCCTGTTGTATTGTGAAGGTATTTATTTACTTCGCGTACAATGTTGGCGTTGTGGTTAAGTATTGGTTAAGTGTTGGTGTTGTATGTTAAGTATTGCTTGCCAACGATACTGCGCAGGCCGAAACGGCACTTCTTTTCTTTCTGTCAATAGCTTAAGATATTCACTCTGTTCCACCGCGTACAATTAATCAATAATGTTTAGCCTCTGGTGGTGTTTAGTCTCTATTGCATTCAACCAAGGAGATGATTCACTTTCATATTTAAATTCCACACAAAACTGGTGATCCTTTAAAGGATCTGAAGGAGATATTCCCTTTTTTGCAGATGTCATCAAAAATGAGTTACAACAGGATTATAAATTAAAAAGATGCATCTCTTCTCAATCTTTATTGTATTCTGACATTTAAATATGCACCTTTCTTACTCCAGTTAACGACAGATGTCGCCTTTGGGCTATTACAATATATTGATATCAAATATCATATAAATAGTTTGCTACGTTGTATATAAATCTCGCCCTTACAAACAGATTTAAACTTTTGCAACATGATCTGAATAAATAAATAAATAAAATAATTTGAGTAAATATAAAATCTACCGCTGAGTCAGAATACGAGAGAATCATCTAGATTATTAATGTGTGGAAAACATGATGTGCATTGTTTAGTTAAAATCGTGTCGGCAATTGCGAATGTGATATGGCGGCCGATTTATCAAAGTTTCTGTGAGTTTCCATTCTGCAAATGTGGCTTTGGATCGTTTCCAAATATATTTTTTCCCGCCCCCGGAGTCCCTGCCCCTTGAAATATTGTCATTGTACAGGAAGATAACTGCCGACACAACAAAGTTCAATATCGAATGCTCGGAAATAAACCAGCTGAGATAATATGACTTGTTCGGTCGTATTTCATCGCTAACGTTTTCGGTTGGGTATTTTATTTGTTTTAGACCGGAACAGTTTTTGATGTTTTTAAATAACGCCACCAGAAGTACGTTGTATTGCTTTTTTCGAATTTATCCTTTCTTCTGCACCCAAGAGACAGTGACGTGATTTTGTGTGGGCACCTTAACGTCATCTGTGGCGTGGTGGGGTCGATCGCTATAGTACTAAAAAAATACTAATCTGGATCGTGAAAGTGAAGGGCCTATATAGAAGCTTTTGTTCATAAAACTGCTCTTGGTATATGGTGCGTCCGACTTCTCTCTTCTGCTTCGAATAATTACATGTTTGGGATTCTTTAACTGTATAGCAAAATTAAGTTACTGTCAGCTAAAATATTCTTTATTGCAAATTATAGTCCAAAAAAGCATCAAAATGGGAAGAAGTAAGGCTACTACATAATATAATTAATTATAATATAATTAATTCTATTCTATTTAACATATTATTTGATGTATTATGATTCAATATAATTCTCGCCATTTACCCATTATCACGTGGATCCACCACTACACACCTGATATGAAGCAGCAGTCAAAACTGTGAACTTCGAGTGGTGCATCGAAAAAGCCATTGTTTTTAACGGTCCGAGGATTCGACATGATCGATTATGACGAGAAAGGAATAAGAATAAATGAAACGTATTATTCAAAATTATTGGACCATTTGAAAGAACAGCTTAATCAAAAATGGCCAATATTGGCGCACAAAAAGTGCTTTTTCACCAAGACAACGCTCCAATTAAGCTTTTAATTAATATTCTTCGGACTTGGTTCATTGTTACTTCTTACTGTCGATGGAAAGAAATTCTCGTCGAATGAAGATGTCATCGCCGCGCTCATTGCATATTTTGCCTTTTCCGACGGAATGAAAAAAATGGATACTCACTATAGCCTTTAATGGAGACAATTTTAAGAAATACTTGATTTTTTTACGAAAATCGCGTAAAATAAATTATCCATTATTATTTACTAGTCCATTATTATTATAATATAATACAGAAAAATATTATGTTGCTCTCAAGAATATTTATTTTAATATAAATAGCATTTGTATACAGAGTATAAAATTGTATAGATATGAACAAAACCCTTCCTATAGGAGATATTGGATCGCAATGGAAAAATCTCCCCCCTTGCATGTGTCTGAGATACATTTATCCTGCGGTTTAATTAATTATTATTAATTAATTACTGGTTTATTTGGCTGATAGCTTAATGATATCGCAGCGATGAATTAATTCTGAGCCCCTCTAACCCGCGGGGTTTGTGTGATAGAAATTAGGAATTAGTTCAGTACCGATCGTCGAGTAATCCGTTTGTTGTTTGATCCGCTTATTGTTTTCGGTTTCGGATTAGCAAGTTATTGCCCACGCCCACAAAACCTATTCCCGGGCGTGAGATTAGTTCAACATTCTAATAATAATATTATGCTCACTTTATTAATTTCATCTACACGCTTCATTGAATACAGTAAAGTCAAAGGTACTGTAAAGAGGTCCCACCGCAAAACCGGGCCGTTTTCTCCCGTATCAGCCCTGTACTTTCGCTTTTGTTATTATTTTAACGCTAAAGCGGTCATCCTCGCTCCGCCGCCGAGTGAGTGTAGGCGGTGCGGCGAGACGACCACAAAAAACGTCTTCACTGTCTCTAGGTGCATGATAATTGAAGTAGTCAAAGATACTATGAAATAAATAAATAATCTGGATAATTTTTTAACTACACCTTCCAGCCTTTGACAGTGGAATCCCACTCATTTTTATCCGAACAAAACTTTCCCGTTGACGACATCGTTTTCTAATGCAAGGTATTTATTTAATAAGGTTTGCGTATAATCATCAATCAGTATATGGTTTATGATCATTTAGGCCCTACGTTTATTGTTTTGCGACACGTGCGCTATGCTAGCCTCACTTTTCAGACCAAATATTCAAACTATTGTCACGAGATCGCGGTGTAGGCGGTAGGAGACAAATGAAACATTCAAAATTAAAAAAATATATATTTATCACAAAAGTTCACATTGGTTCACAAATTCACAAAGTTCAAAAAGTTCACAAATTTAACTGAAGCACTTTTCTTTAATTCATACTAATTCTATACTAGTCACTCGTCTATGGAACACTTAGTATTCGTCTGATAGAATACTCGCCCGTCTGTGGAATATTTTATTTGCGCTGTTACTAGTTTCGTCTGTGGAATACTTAATTGCTCGCTGGTTTCGCTTTCTATGGCGTTATCCCGCTGTAAGAACGTGCTGTGCAACGATGGTTTGCGTACGTTATGTAATATAAAATAAAGTTATGTAATTACTTACTAAATTTACAGCAAGATGGCAGAAAATTATGCACAAAAGTGTAAAGCGAGTATTTGGAACCACATTACTTTAGTAAACAACAGCTATACTATGTAAAATCTCCGCATCAATAATCTTGTAAGTGTTTTTTGTTTTTTAATAATTAAAATGCATATATCATAATACACTATATATAAAGCTTTGTCCGAAAAATGGAGATATTTTGCATTAGATAATACACAAATTAACCGAATCGGGCATAAATCATCATTTTATATTTTACAAGCTTTGATTTTTTTGCATTAAGTAATTAATTAATTTAATTTCTCTAATTTTAACAGATTATCGGGATGCCTGTGTTACTTAGTTCAGTCAATTATCGCTTTGTACGAAAATGCCACATTATATTTTTTTATTCAAATAAAAAAATATTATGTCGAATATTTCTGATTTTTCAAATGAATAGCAACTTATCATTATTTTTAAAAATATCATATTGTACCTATATAAAAATAAACAAATGCTAAAAACCATGTTTTTCTTTTATGTGTATCACATTACTTTTTGTACTCTTTTTCAAAGTAGGCCATATACGCTTACCTAAAATTTGTACCTACTGAAAAATTGCTCCTTTGAATCGACTTTTGTGCGACGTAATATCTTTATTAAATATTATTAATAACAAAGCATTCAGCTATCACCGACTATGACAATAGAAATGATAATATAGATATTTTTTTATAATTTTTTTTGAAACTGGCAATGGCAAAACCACGCACTGCATACTGCTTTTCTGATTATATATCGCCGTATATGCGTTCGTGTTTGACATGTTTCCCATCATAGGTACATTCTAACTTAAAAAATAAAACGTTAAAAATGTAGTTGTCTGCAGGAAAATAAAATTGGCGTAAGAAAATATAAATATGGCTGTTTTTCGCCTTAAAGTGACTAGAATGTTAAATAATGTAAAAAAAGTATTAATTTTTGAAGCTGGCTATGGAAAAACAACGCACTACTCGATGCCTGTTATGCGCGATCATAATATAGATAATGCACTTAACTTGCTTTGCTTTCAAATTAAGATAAATTTTTGTGCTACAAAATTTTTGTTTTTAATTAAATAGAGATGCGAACACGGAATACGTGTCCCATCAATATTCTTACTATTTTAAAACTAAGCTAAACGCTTGTGCTATGAAAATAAGACTAACTTGCTAGTCTGGAGTGAAATTCAAACCCGCGACCTTTGTATCACGAGGCGAGAACCCTAACCACAAGACCAACAAGCTACTCTAAGATAGGATTAGCTTGCTGGTCTCCAGGAATAAGGTAAGAACCCGCGACCAACTACACCACTAGATGATTCTCGCAACCACTAGAGTTATAAGCACGTCAAACCTATTTATTGTACACATTTATGAATCATTGTTTCCATTTGAGATAAGACAACAATGTATATTTAATCATTTTGATCTAGGTCTAAAGTGGGTTGTGTTTGACGACTGTACACAGTTTGGGATATCCGTCCATATAGGAAGGTACTTCAAGGGTTGATTGTAAAACAGCGAATTAAGCTTTACACTTGTATCCTTATTGTGTGTATTTTGCGATCGCTATATAATAGCGTTCTATGTTGCTTGCATATTTTTATGTTGGTATAAGCGTGTTATTCTGAGGTAACATAAAATACTGTCAACAAATGTCACCAAAGTTACATTTTTTACTTTGTTGCTCTAGTTATCAATATAAATTGATTATTTTCTCCTGGCCTTATTCCATGGAAGATGTTAGCAAAGATTTTTTCTTTTTCTCTGTTGACGTTTTGCTAAGATTTGTTAATATCTGCATTTGATATTGAAATATCGTGTACTTTTGAAATTTGAGACTGATTCCTTTTAATGCCGTGTCAATCGATCCTTTTAAAATTGATCATTAAATATTTAAAAAAAAATCACGAACAGATTGCGTGCGAGAAAATAGACAGCTTAAATGCAAGGAAAAACTAAATACCCGACTAATATTTTCGCAAAAGTTTCATTCCTAACTGACAAGATATGTTGCACATAATTTGCGACTACTAGTGTATAAGAAATAGTAAATAAATTTTTGCCAATTAGTTGTTTTTTATTATATTTTTTTTTGTGTGAAGTGCCCGTGAGGTGGGTACTTACGAAACGGCGCTATATAAATCATCCAATTATTATTTTTACTAATCTAGTATACAGTATTGTTTTTAATTTCTTACTTAGTGTTAATTTTTTACAATGATTAATTACTAAGAAAATTTTGAATAAAAATTTGAACACAGGACACGTGTTACATCAATATTCTCAATATTTTCTAACTAAGCATAACGATTGTGCTATGAAAATATTTTATATTATGAGCCATTATTTTTAAGAAAATTTTGAATAAAATTTTGAACACAGGATACATGTTACATCAATATTCTCAATATTTTCTCACTAAGCATAACGATTGTGCTATTATATATATGAAATAGGAGTTGCTTTCGGATCTCCTGGAATGAGGCTCGAACCAACGATCACCTGGAGAGAGTCATTACCGCTAGACTAACAAGCTACTCTATGAAGTTGAATTTTTTAGAACTTTTAAAACTTGTAAAAAAACAGATACATCAATTAAAGAATCATAGAAAAACCTATCTATTGAAAAAATATTTGTTTACCAGTAGGAATGAAGCCACATTTATGTACGTTTATTATAGTTATTTATTATAGATTATGAAAAATTTAAGATTATTATATTTATCTAGTCTACTGTAAATGATAGCTACGAGTATACCTACGTTTCCATTTTTTAATAACTATCGATTTTATATTATAAACGCAAAGTATCCCTAAACCTTTGAGTATTACTTTTAGTCAAATATTTATTTTATAATGAAAACATATTTCCCTTTTTATTTTGTCTATAAATCTTTGCCATTGATTCCTGTAATTTATCTTACACTAGTCGTACACCAGTGAAAAAATATTGAAGCTGAAAATGTATGAATAGAAAACCATTTATTTTTAAATCGACTTTATTCGCTTAAACATATTATTAAATGTAGTAAAATAATGAAATAAATGGGAAAACCCTGTAATGTGATGCTGAGACCTTTGCATGTTGTCTTGACAGCCCGCTAATTGTTTATCGCACTCTTATTATCTAAAGTTTTGATTCCAACAAGTTACGGACTTTGCGGACCGACAGACAGAAGGACGGAAAGAGACAACGAAATTGTTTTATTAAGATATGTCACATCACCATAAAACAGTCGTAAGAAAATTAGTTATATTAAATTAAGGTTTCTAAACACATATGTTTAACTGGGCAATTATTAAATGCCATCGTTAAACTTAAGTGTACGCAGGCGCAATTAACCCTGCCTAGCATTTAAGCCCGTCGGGCTTACGAGGCTAAACCTCCTCCGCCTCTTATTGACCCTACTGAGCCTCGCATACGATGTCCGAAAAAACTACTTCGGTTGTAGTTTCATTATATTGGACGGAACGAAAACAATTTGTCTATGCCGTTTAATAAAAGGCCGTGTATACACACAAATATGTCTGTTGTCAGGCGACAGCGTTTCTTGAATGTTAATGAAGGTCATTTGAATTAATTTTTAGCATAAATAGCTGTATATAAAATATATTTTCTTCAATAACAACAAAATAGCTTTGTGGTCAAGTTATTCATATTAAAAAAAAGGAAATACTATGAATAAAATCACTATTAATTGAATGATCAACGTGTTTTGGGGCCAATCGTCCCTTATAAAAATTGAAATTACACGCTCAGAAAAATAAAGATGATGAGAAACCTAAAGATGAATTTCAAACACCTATTCAATGATACCCCACTTAACATAGTTCATCGACTTTCATTTTTTTCTTTTTCATGATATGATATATTGGATTTTGATTACTGTCATGTCACTTTAGTGACACTCGCAAGATTAAAACAACTCGATTGACGTAAGAATCATCAAAATCGGCCCACACGTTTGGTCTTTAGAGCGCCACAAAGGAACAAACGTACATACATAAATAATAAACATTATCCTTCATACTGATAAACACATTATCCTTCATTATTGCGTGGAGTCGGTTAAAATACACTTTTTTTGACGCAACTATTAAGTATAAAAAATGCACATATAACTAGTGGTTTGATGAATAATTTGAAATAATAACGAATAAAAAATATTAGAAAATGACAGAGATATGAGCCAATAAGTAGGACTCTCTTTGATGATGGTGTACTTATTTTCCCTGTCAGTCATTGTCTAAATAATATATTTTTCTAATTTAGAAAAATTAACACGTAACAAAGGGGAAAAAATTATTTATTTTGTAGAAATGACAGCTGATTGAAAATAACATATAAAGCTCTCGCGATGGTCCGATTGCTACCTGAGTTTTGGGGTTCTCTGACCTGCTCACTTTTAATTGCTGTAACTTCGGAAATACTTTGAATTTTTAAACGGTTTAACGTTTAAAATATTCATAAAAGTATAAACAATTTACGTAGCCAAAAAAAATCGAATTTTTGAAAATCTTAAGGTGGTGTTGTAACGTACCTACCTGCACACCTAAGCTAAATACCTATCTATAAAGTTTAATAATATAAGTTTTACGAAAAGCCCAAAGCTTGAGACTTTAAGCTACCGAATTGAGCTTTATTACGGCTTTTGAGACTTTTAAGCACACACTTTATGCTTTAAGCTACTAGATAAAAACTTAAGTCAAACTTAGAACTTCGGAAGTATATTTACATGAAAGCTAATATTATTTTTTTTTTTTGTTAAGAATTTATATTTTCAAAATTGGCCAGTCGTGATCTATCTAGTGGTTAGGAAAATTCCCCCTCTGTTGTGTCCGTAGCTATCCAAAATTCTTTTGATACGTGGTGAAATTCGTATTCTTATTAACGCGACTAGACTAATATAGAACGAATTCTTACCTAACTATGGAAATAACAAACGCACGTAACTAATCCGTACTCGTAATTAACATAACGGATTTATTTACTAAAGATGATAGATCGCCTAACCGTTATCGACTCGAAATTCACGTACAATCTTCGAACACTTATAGACGAAATGCCAGAGACATAAAACATATTTCCGAAATTACTTTGGCCCTTCTAGAAACCGTTACAGAATTCTACAGTTTCGCCTATACGAGAGATAGCCGATATCATCCACGTCCTGAGTCGGCCTAAAAGCCAACTATATGCGGCGCAGCTGAGGAATAAACGCTAGTAGCAAAACTCCCTTACATTGCACCGCCATAAATACAATACCACCGGGGTTAAAATACTGTAATATAAAACAATACAATCGTTGCCAAGTTAACGGCATACGCTAAAGATTCCGCCCGCTTTGATTATCAACATCTCATAATAGCAGCTTAGAACAGTGTCAGCACAACCACATGCGGTACCCATTTATGACAGATTTACAAGATACAATAGCATACTTTATATTCAAAACACAAGTAAGAAACCTACCGATAGCGCGTCCCACGTTGTCCAATCTGCTCAATCTGTTCATAGTACATAGTAGGGGAAGACAAACATATATATATAACAACTAGGCGCAACAGAGGCTCAGGGCAAGCTTTGTCTGACATTATCACAGCACGAGATTCTAAGGGAATGGAAATTGTAAGTGTTGTAAGTGAAGTAAGTGAAATTTCAGAAGTGTCTAACCGCTTCTGTTCAAACGTGGATTCTAGATGCCCCCCCCCCCCCTGTAGGGGGGAGGGGGATGCGGCCCCAGAGCATCGCCGCATCCGGTGGTTAACTCCTGTTTAGACATAACCTCCCACACTAAGCTGCAGACCAAGATCAAGCCGAGACTCTATTGCTCCTGCTGGAATCCCCCGAAGTCCTCGCTTCCCGGCGACAAACATATCAGGAAGAAATCCCGCGTCTGATATTAAGGTTTGTATATTATCCCGCGGGGCAGTCAAATTGACTGGTGTATAATGATGAGGATCCCACGTTGCGGCTACATGAGCCGGATTATTATGATGTTTACTGCTGATTAAAGGGCTGAATGAACTAACTGGGTGACTGGAAAAGACTCTCCCTTGAGCGCGTCAGTCAGAGCCATGTTAGCATCGCCAAATATAGTTGATGTGATTGATCCCACGGTGTAGTCTTATTGACTAGAGATATTAAATGATGGTAAAACAGCATGATTATTACAGTTGATTGTGTAAGTTCCTGATATGTTTCTCGCTGGCCGGGAAGGAGAACCCCGAAGGTCTCTGTATACAGCAAGTTAGAAAAGGTGGTGAATGATGAGTATGATGGTGTTAGTAATGTCCTCGCGCAGTGTATAGATTATTAAATTGCTTCCTGCTTCTCATAGTCGCTCGTCCATGCGGAACGCCCTGTCTCGTACGTTGATGAGGTCTCAAACGAAGGTTTTGATTGAGGTACGGCTACCTGAGTCTTATAGCTGACATTCATGAACATTCATATCCGGAATTCGAGCTCGTCGGGCCAAGGGGAGTGAAAGAACGTAGGGGCTTCTTCCCTCCGGCTGTGTTTGAGGCACGACGCTCTGGTCCGATTCGAAATGCTTCACCTTTGCTTGACTGAACACATTTTAACTGTGTGGAGGCTTTGCGCAATTCTACTTAGACCCACCCAGAGTGTCCCCGCAGTCCCGTTCATCCCCTGGACCGAGAACACGCACCCCGTCATTTGATCCCAGTTACATACAACTATCTGTATCGCGAGTGTATCTCTTTCTTCAATCCCCTTCATTTGCTTCTCATAGTTGCTCGTCCATGCGGAACGCCCTGTCTCGTACGTTGATGAGGTCCCGAACGAAGGTTTCGATTGAGGTACGGCTACCTGAGTCTTTTAGCTGACATTCATGAACATTCATATCCGGAATTCGAGCTCGTCGGGCCAAGGGAGTGAAAGAACGTAGGGGCTTCTTCCCTCCGGCTGTGTTTGAGGCACGACGCTCTGGTCCGATTCGAAATGCTTCACCTTTGCTTGACTGAACACATTTTAACTGTGTGGAGGCTTTGCGCAATTCTACTTAGACCCACCCAGAGTGTCCCCGCAGTCCCGTTCATCCCCTGGACCGAGAACACGCACCCCGTCATTTGATCCCAGTTACATACAACTACCTGTATCGCGAGTGTATCTCATTCTTCAATCCCCTTCACTATTCCATTTATACAACAATCACGTGACTAACCTCGAGAGTCTAGCACCGGTAATAAGATCTCATTATGCTACGTTGGAAGTTAACATTGCATAACCGGACGGAATGCCTATTTCCCGCGATCATATTCAATTTGTAAAACGCAATAATATGTATTTATATATGTTAGTAAAACGTTTGAAATGCAGAATGCACGTATGATGACCTCGCTTCTATCCTAAAGATAATTAAGATATAATCCCGACGTTACGTCCCGACATCAGTACTAATTTGTTTCCGCGTCCGTTACCGTCGAACTCTGAACCCACGTAATGAAATGAATAGTGACCATGAGACAATGACAAATTATATAGCACGAACATTCCATTTGATACACATAAGAAAACATCAGGAATAAATAATATCAAAGGTTCTTATCTTAGTTCTGTAGTTGGTCTGCTTCTGAGATGGCATCCTGATCCGAAGTAATATAACTCTCCAAAATTGAGCAATTACCAGCGCCTGTGTAGCCCTTCATTTCCCTTGTATATATATTTTAATATCAGCGCCTGTAAAACTGTATTAGATCCTAGAAACAAGAAAACTATTCCCTCTACGCCGAGCACATACAGAACATAAACCCCTTCAATCTAGTTCATCCACGGTTATGCAAAAAGGCGAAAGAATAGTAATAGTAAAAGGTCCTTAACTGACAGAAGTTGAAGTTCTCTGCAAACTGCCCATATCTTCTAGTGGCGCCTGTGTATTCCAATAACAACTTTCCAGTCATGTATTTAACATAACGTCCTCCTTGTGTGTATGTGTGCTGCAATATCTGTCATCCAGTTAGTGATTCCCAAAATAGTGTTTTCCTTGTATATATATATATATATTTCAATATCAGCACCTGTAAAACTGTATTAGATCCTAGAAACAAGAAAACTATTCCCTCTACGCCGAGCACATACAGGACATAAACCCCTTAAAACTAGTTCATCTACGCCGTATAGTGATATCACAAGCAGACATGACCAATATAATTACAAATATGCTTGCGTCCCGCCGACTGGACGCCTGTGTTTTCCAATAACAACTTTCCAGTCATGTATTTAACATAACGTCCTCCTTGTGTGTATGTGTGCTTCAATATCTTCCATCCAGTTAATGGTTCCCAAAATAGTGTTTTCCTTGTATATATATTTCAATATCAGCACCTGTAAACCTGTATTAGATCCTAGAAACAAGAAAACTATTCCCTCTACGCCAAGCACATACAGAACATAAGCCCTTTCAAACTAGTTCATCTACGCCGTATAGTGATATCACAAGCAGACATAAACAATACAATTACAAGTATGCTTGCGTTCTCCCCCACCTTGGTGGAAATATTCGCATTCGTATTCACCGAATAGTAGGCCTGATATTCGTATTCATGAAGGTAGTATTCGTTGCATCAAGGTTATTATATTTACAAGTATGTTCAAGTTCCCCCACCTTGGTGGAAATATTCGCATTCGTATTCACCGAATAGTAGGCCTGATATTCGTATTCATGAAAGTAGTATTCGTTGCATCACTCTCAATAATAAAATCATATAGATAAATAATTACGGTAACTCATAAAAATATGATATTACTTATATTAAACGAACAAAGCAAAACAATCTGTCATATAAGTAAATAACGTGATCACGGAAGACCGAAGGTTAACTACCCCTGAACAAACCGCGAACTGCCCACAATAATGGAAAATGTTGTAGAAAACATTTCAAATATCTAATATTGAATGAATTAAACAATGTCATATGAAAACTATCACGGCTACGGAAGACCGAAGGTTGATCTGATCTAACCGTAAACGACCCACAATAATGGAATATGTTGTAAAAAAAAACATTTCAAATATCTAATATTGAATGAATAAAAACAATGTCATATGAATAACTATCGCAATTAAGGAATATATACAATTCGAAACACGTCTTTATAAGAACTTGATAGGAACAAATCGTGTTTTCAACGATTGCCTAATGATACGCAATACAAACATGTAACGAGTTCAAATAAACCACACATTCATGTTTTAATAAAATAAATATAAAATCCAGATGCATTTTTAAAATATATTGTTTGTAGGAAATTCCTCGTACGATTTGAACCTATATCACGCTTACAATCGTGATATCAAAACACATAATTAAATTCCGAATTATCCCCAAAATAATACAGATCATATAGAAATCCGTGTATTCAATCGCCAGTATAGATAACAAAGCATTCTTTTGCATAAGGATACATCCGCCCTGAAGAATCTCTCGTACATTCCGAACCTCGCGACATTGAATATACATAATTATTCTGAATTTTAAATCCCACAAACAAACACGAAACACCCTTCGTCAGTAAAGTATTCCATTTTAAAGCCTTTATATCTTTGGTAATATATGAATATCAAATTTAAATGATTTTTCATATGAACAGCGACAGAATTATATATTTCATAAGCGTTATGCAATAATTCACCCGCTGGAATTATAACAGTCGCCATATTACGATTTTTTGTATATTGAATCTGAAGCGCGTATAGTAATAATTATCCCTAGGCCCAAAATACGTAACAAAACAATCCACAACATGTATCAATAATTGTTACGATCCAGAAAGTTCTAAATTGAATACACGAAAAAGACAATAGAAATAAATAATATTGAAAATGCTTAGCTGTATCGTCGAGTGTTGCTGCCTCTGTGACTCACTGATGGTATTTCGGTCCTCTCTCCACAAGAGCCTCCGGCCAACGTTGATGCTGAAGAAAGAAGCCCAGATCCTCGAATTTGTATGGCTTATATAGTCTATATTTCTCACCATTTTTGACTCCAACCAACGTGTAAAGGTAAAGTCTAACTCTTCGAACCATCCTCATTGGTCAGATTCGGTGCTAACGCCCGCGTCTGTGATTGGACAATCTCGTTAAACAAAATAACATAAAGCCTGCTTTACACGCCCGCGTGCAGAAATAATAAAGCTCGCCCGCACCTACTTAATCCCACGGTGTAGTCTTATTTAATTATAGAGTATTTAACGGTTTGTGAAGCTTCTCTTTACTATAAACTTTAGCAGATAGATATTTTCGTATAATTTTTCAGCAATGTCTATTTGAATAGGCCAATATCGTTACAGTGTTCTCTTAAGTAAACCAAAAACAAATATACTAGAATTGAGTAACTCGACTAAGTAAACTAGTATAATTAAATCTCGCTCGTTTATCAAGCCAATTTTTTAGATTTTTTTTGCTCGTCTCGCAAAACACTCGCAGACCGTCCTCGCAATCCAAGTATTCCACTGAATTTTATTTGTATTTATGATCTTCGTGCTTAATTGTTTGTGTGACAGAAATAATTATTTCGCTGTCTTTCGAATTCATCCTTTGTCTAATCACTATCGCAAGATCCCGTTTTTCGCTCTAACGGACATCCCTTCTGAATCCGTTCTCCCAATAATTTCAATGAAAGTCTCCTGTCCGTTCGTTAAATTAAATTGAACTGCGCTGTTCGATTAATAAAGTGAAGCCGCACTCCCGGAGTCCGACTGCTCCTTCCAATCCGCAGCCGTTGTTCGTCCTAAGGAAAAAATATGCATTTTATCAAAGATAAAATTTTCTTTCTGAATGTACCGAAGTTTTATTTTATTTTTTTTATTTAATTTATGGTACAAATACAGTTTTTATATATAACATATCAGATTAAACATTTTTTTTAAATACTTAGTAGTCATGTAGATCTCATCAGTGAAGAGAAGCTCTTGAGTCTGATGAGGGAGCCACAGTTCTTATTCCTTGTTATAATATATAGGTACATAGTGTATACAAGTTATATATTAATACATTAAAAAGGTAAATTGATTATGAAAGTATAGGAGTTATTTTGAAAAAAGCTATAGGTTTAAATGATTTATGAATTTAAGTTTGATTTTTATTTATATTTATATTTTCTGATGCCATATATATGTACAAATGTGACAGATATACTTATAGTCAAATATGTCTACGTACATATAATCAGTCATTTTTATATTTATTATGAAGGGATAACCTATAATTGCAATCAATTATGACAAATATTCGAAATGACTTAAAAACTCAGTATGATTCAAAATACATCTTAAAAATCGCAAATATAATATATATGTAAATGTGTATGTAGGGTGTAAATTATCTCGATTTTCCCACATTAGTTGGTACAGACAAGGATCGTTTTACTCCCGACGTTTTGAGCAGATCGCACTTCTAATCTACAAGAGAGGATGACTCGTCACAGAAGTGTTGCTCTTAAACGATCGTGAAAACTGAATTCATTCTGTAGACAATTTAGTGCATATTAGTCCTTGATAAGATTAACATGTGATAAATATTAGTGAAAGTTTAACAATACTATGGGTGTGGTGTATAGTGTTGTGAACGTAGTAGTGTTGTTCTTGACAAAGAGACGGGTACGTTTCGAAATCGGTAGAACTTTGTGATAAATATTGGTGAAAGTTTATCAATACTATGGTTGTGGTGTATAGCGTTTTGAACGTAGTAGTGAAATGAACGTACTAGTGTTGGTCTTGATGAAGAGACGGGTACGTCTTGAAGTCGGTTGACCTATTTGATAAATATTGGTGAAAGTTTAACAATACTATTGTTGTGGTGTATAGCTTTGTGAACTTAATAGTGAAATGAACGTAGTAGTATTGGTATTGATGAAGAGACGGGTGTCTCGAAATAGGTAGACCTATGTGATAAATATTAGTGAAAGTTTAACAATGATTTGGTGTGGTGATTGCGATTTGAACGTAGTAGTGTTGTGAACGTAGTAGTGTTGGTCTTGACGAAGAGACGGGTATGTCTCGAAATCGGTAGACCTTAAGTCTGGTAGTGGTTTATACTAATTTCACTGGCGTTCTTTTATGATGTCTAACCACAAAGTTAATGAATGCTTTAAATATTAAAAATATTAATAATATGAAATATATTAGATTATAAGTTTAAATTTTTGATACTGTTTGTTTTAACTCTCGTGTACTTACTTGCATCCGTTATATTCCCAACTAAAAAATAAATAAAAATGTTTGTTTTTGTCAGATTCTCTGTCTCAGGCAGATTGTCTCAACTTTTCGCTACCTTTTAGTGTTGTCGTAATCACCAAAATATAAATATCGTTATATTCAGTATAGATCAGAATATTCTACGATGACGTTATGCACCAGTCTTTTGATTTGAACTCACGGAGTGATTGATATCCATCGCGGCAAAGCAGGCCCCGCTGTCCGGCGACCTGGATCGGAGACCGGCATTCAGCTGCCCCATTGTTGTGCTTAGATTACGGCGCACTGGACTGCATGCAGCGAAGATTCATCCCTGAATTTGCATACAACCTGATTGATAAACATGCATTGTGCGCTGTTCTTGATACCGGGCATGAAGAGGTTTTGCATTTCAAACACAAAAGTTTTATTAAAACCCATCCAAACGGATATTAATTCATTCAGTTTTCAGTCGACGCGTTCCGTTATAATGAATATTTGTTTATCTTCGAAATGTAATTTGTTTTCAACTATGTAAATTTACCCACAAAACTTTATTTTATCGAATGCACGTATTATAATGAAACGAAGTTAAAAATGCACTTTAAATTTTAAAAAATCCTGATTAAAAAATATTACTTTAAAAACTACTAATTATTGATAAATAAATTATCAACATATTTTGAAGCAAATGGTCCCTTCGTCAGTTTACAACTGTATGCTAAAAATTACAATTGAAAATACCTATATGCATAAACAGAAATAAAAAACGATTAAAAGGGAATTGACTAACTAATAAGGAAATAATGTGAAAACAGTTTTAAATAGTTACTATTTAGAAAAAGGATTTGGTTATTTATTATACTTTATTTGTTATCAATACTCTTTTAAAAACCCTTATTAATACCAAAATAATGGTTTGTTTCCAAAATATGATTAGAAAATTGCTATTAAAACATCTTAAGTGCTGGAATTAAAACTTTAGGTAATTAGAGTGCGACACGCATTGGTTAAAGCAACGCGCAACATCAAATCACCGTGATTTTTTACGCCAGTTCTATTAGAAAAATAAGCGAATGTGTTTGGGCATAAGCTACGGTGACACTTTTTGAAAAACTCCTTTTTACATGGAAGCTTTGTTTTCTGATGTTTCTTTCACTGGATTTATTTTATATGATTTATATATCAATTTAAATCAGAATGCACTTCCCATTACTTTTTTTTGTCCACTAACTTGGGTTATACTCGAGCACATACATAAAATAAGTACTCTAAGAAAAATAGTAAAATAATTATCTAGACTATTTTTGGTCATCTCACTAGATGATGTTGGTCATGAAGAAAATAAATGTAGAAACTTGCGGAGTAACTTAGAAACATCCATTATTTTTACACACACTTACAAAGATATTTTAAAAATAAGTTGACTTGTAAATGTGTGTAAATGATATCGGTTTACAAGTTAATCTATTCGAAACATTAAATACAACAATGAGCACTCTGACTTCTTAAAGCTTCTGAGTGACTGTTACTCCCAGTGAGTCATCTCACGAACTCGGAATTCAGATTTGATCGTTTTCATCGTTACTACACTTTTTTCCAAGGGAAAAATATTAAGCTAGCAAAAACGTTTCATTTACATAATACAACCATCAAATCCAGACTCAACATTTCTCTGCGATTGTAGGTAGCCGCTGATGCCTGTTATAACATTGTGACATTTTCGGCTCAGAAATTCTCGTCAGATATAATAATACAATACTAATGTGAATAGATAAATTAAAATAAACCTATTGAAGAATATAATAATCATCGTTATAACTAGCTATAACCCGTAAAAAATAACGTACTTTTATTATATATCTATACTTCGGCCGCCAGTTAAGGCTGTGGAACAGCGCTATCGCTAAATATGCTTTTTTGCTTCCTATTATTCATTATAATATTTTATACCATTATTATTTGAGCCTGGTAACTTTAGTGACGGACATTATTCGATAGAGAATTATTTATTTTTATTAATACTTAATACCAATGACATAATATGCGATATAGTATGGAATTTGGTGGTAATGCTTTTGTCTACTCATATTTTTTAAAACATAGCTAAGTGTTTGTCACTCACCTATGTTATGGTGACGCGCTCCAGCGACATTAGGGACGAAGCGTTTGGGCGAGCACAAGTACTGCTGACCGCTCGCGTGTTTCGCTACCATCTCCTCGACCGCGGCACCGACAGCGCGCGCGTTTTAACTAAATGTATATTTTCAAAACATGTTATTCTCTTCATTGAGTGAGTACACCATGCTTTTCTTCTGGTGACGTCATTACCACAAAATACATAAACGCAGACATACTCTGCTTTCGAGACGTTTGCAAACTAATTCTTAACCAAAACATTGGAATTCACAATACACAATGATGGACATTTAATTGAGATTCGTCGTTCAGAAAGGATGTATGTGCACGGCAGAATATCCCAAAAAACACTAAGCCGAAGTTTCTAAATTACGTGTTTCTTTATTTCTTGATTATCTGTATGCCTCACCGTGGTGCGTTCAGGCAGGCCACCTTTACGGGAACAGTGGGTGGCGCAGCCATAAAAGGAGTGAGCACAGGCTCTTTTTTCTTTCTCTCACTCTCTCTCTGTTTAATTGGCTGTGGCTTAGACAGCACAGAGTTTCGTTCGGCTCGGTCGATACTTATACATCGAAGAATACATTGGTGATCCTCTAAACCATTCTGTCTTTTATCTATTTTGTGGGTTTTCCGATTCCGAGTTCCAAAATATAATACTCACTTATTGCCCGCCATCATTACATTTGCATACATCGCGACACATTTGATAGAACACGGAAGAAGCCGTGCGCGGAGACGGAATTTCTTCGTTACCTCTCTCCAGCATGATGACCATACACCACAAATCTCTCTCCAAAGCGCTATTCATTACGGTCCAAGACTGCTTTACAACCACCGTCCAGGCTACCTAATGTATAATCTCACTAAGTCCTTTTTAACATTGTTGGTTAAGTTCGTCCGTAGAATATCAAGCGGTTGCTTATTCGCTGGAACTTCTACGAATTTTAAATTGTGACACTGAAAGTGTTTTGACTGAACACTCTTTTTATGCATTTAGTTGCTTTTGTGAAGGATTTTTTTACACTTTGTTTAAAAAAAATTGCTTTTGTGTAAGAAGTTTGAAATAAAAAAAAAATTAAGGAATTTGAATAAAGCAGTATTAAAATTAAAAATATTTAATTTTTGTAAATCTCATATCATTGAAAAAATATTTTTAAGATGATATATTAAAATTACTGTTTCAATCATGTTGTGGAAAGTTAACGTTTTCATCTCACAAATTATTTTCAATATCTTAATGAATTGTTTTAGATATTTCAATTCTCATATATTTATATAGGTATATATTGAATTGATGTAAAAATCGACTGACAAAAACTGACAAATTACATCGGTTTCCAAACTATTCTATTATGTAAAGGAAGCTTTTTTTCATTTTTTATTCAGTTTTGCCAGTGAACAGAAGAGCATTCTTGCGCTTTTTTAAAATGTCTATCGATTAATTTTATTTACGTTCCTGTTCACTTTACAAATTTCATAAGGGCAACACCGCGTTTGTGTCAACCAAAATCCTTTGCAATGTGAACGAAGAATGTACCACTTAAGTTATCAACATGATACAGGCGGTTTTCAAAATTCTAATCTGGTAATTTACATCGGCGGACAAGAACCAGGCTTCCAATAGTCCGATGATAATATATTGGAGGTTATAATTGATGTCATACTACGTCAAAATACGAGAGACATCGCGTTAAAGATGGGAATGGACCAATCAACTGGTGAGGCATCTGAAGCGCATTATGAAGATTTTGCTGTACGAAGTTTGCACACCTCGTGAATTGTTGGCTGCCAATTTAATACAACGCGTTTTAACATGCGTTTCTTTGTGTAGTAGATAAAAGCACGAACCTTTTTTGCATTCATTATTGACAGAGAACGAAAAATGGGTAGTTTACAATAACGTGACGAGAAAAAGGCTTTGAATCGTTGCTTACACCAAAGTCATAGAATATTTATTTTAACGGATTAAATATGCTCGAAGACAAAGCTCGGAGACAGTTTTAACAACCGACGAATATTATATTATCGATTAAAAAATACTGCAAATGCTGCCAACTTTGAGCATAATTTGATTCGAATTCTCAGCCTATTTTTAGAGTCAGAAATCGTCTTCCACGAATGTGTTGTAACAGCAGATGTCGTCATCTCTGGATATAGATGGATTTGATTCTAGTTCCTTAGCTGTTTATAAAATGGCTCTCTATTGCTGTCTGTGGGATTATGGTGAAATTAAATGTTGGCTTTAAAAACGCTGCAACTTTAAAAAAAAACAAAGGTTCCAAATAAATTTTAATTTTATTTCAAAAATATAGAATTACACCATTTACTTTACTTATTACTTTATTAAAATTTATTAATATAAATTATAGATGTCTCTCAGAGACGAAGCTATTTATATGGGAATGTAGGTATGTAGGAAGTCTTTGGGCGCTCACAGGGCTTGCCATATGGCTTGCTGAAGTAATCACTTTACACGTTGTAATTAATGTTCACTGATTCCACCCATAATCGACCACCATCAAGATGGAAAGTTTTGTATAGGGTATTTATGTACCTCGCTTCACTTTATTCAATACAAACTTATTGTAAACTTTATTCGATACAAAAAATGGAAAAAATATTCATCTGAGCTTGGGTTATCAGTGAGAAGAATATTTTTTTGTATTTTTTATTCTCTTTATAAATAAATAAACTAAATAAATTATTCCGTTGAAAAATGGAAATATTATAGAAGTACGCGGGCGTGAATTATTGAATTTTAATCTATTCAAAATATCCAGTTTGTCAATTTATTATATAAGACTTCTTTAAACATAATTGGAACATTTCTCGAATGAAAATGATAGCCTTATTGTTTACTTTAATACTGCTTTATAGAATAAAGAATGATTGCCTCTTCAGAAATGATTGCCGTCGGTAAGCCTCGGGTCACGTTAAGCAGAACGGAAAACAGAAGTCTTCATTCAAGTCACGAACTGAGTCTTTATTTTGAGGAACACAATAAAATGGTCATTATTGGAGCAGTCATTGTGGGAATTGGGCCAATTGTGGAAGAGCGTAGAAGGTAAAGCTTATTACATTAAAACGCTTTCTGCTGGCTTAACGACATATTATAAAGATCTCTAAACGCAAATGTAATAACACGTGCACAAAAAACTTACGGAATGCGTAGTGAGTACAGATTAACATTAATAAGGGTGGATTTTAAATTATTTGTCATTTATTTATCAAAGATTAAAAGCAAAACTTATTCTTCATTAACATGAAACTTGATGCGATATGTATAAAAATTAATACAGTCAATTTATGAAAATAAACTGAATAAATATTCAATCTCTTAATAATATTAAGGGGTTACGTGTAGTCAGGAATTTTAAAAAATGTTTTTTTTTTTATATTTTCTTAAAGAAAAATGTTTCAAAAATATTGTGTGAAAATATCAACTCGATCCGGTTATTAGTTTTAAAGATATCTAACGATAACTGTAGGGCCCTCTGCTGCCGCCCGTACTGACACGCGGACGGTAGTAGAGCCGGCCGGGCTAACAAACCGGGCGACTGCTACGGAACGCGGTTTTTACCTGATTAATTCTAAGAGTAATGTACGAAATTTCTTTTATACTTCTACTTTTAGACATAAGACCCTTTAGGCTAACTGAGATTTGATTTAGTGTTAGTACTTCAGTATCAGTGAAACCCAGCATTCGATGGGTAGTTGTGCGTGTATTATAATCATTTAAAAAAAATTATAATGAGACGTCATGAAGATATGCAAGGAATATTAAAGGATATAAAACGAAAAAATAAACTAACTCACTGAAACAATGGCCGAAATATCCGATTCATCCAATCGACCCCCAAGGATATGACAAAATGGCGGCTTCATACTGAAGTGAAAGTTGATGACGATATTAGACTGAAACATCATAGTACAGACAGCAATGTGCAATTATGTAAACAGCAAAACCAACTACGCCCATTATTTGGTGGCAAACACAGCAATATCCACATTTAAAAGTTGATTTATACACGATATTTATACACGATTATAAAAGGAAAACTTGAGGTGGCAATTGTTTATAAAAATTATTTCCAATTAGCTGTAGGTTTCATAGATTCCAAGGAAACTTCCTTGAGGTTTTTTTTGTATTTATCTCGGAAATATCTTAGAAGGATATTGCTGCCTTTGCTTTTTCACCCCTCGTAGTTGGTGTCATAAGTATAACTCATTCGCGTCGAGGTTTGAAATTTTTTACTTTTTTTTTAGTTACCTATATTTAACAAAAAACAACATCATTACCAAAAACACTCGAAAATTATTCTCCATCGTATTATCATACATATACGAGTATGTTTTAATATACTATTTATATAATCAAATGAACGTAGAAGAGAATCATCCAAATATATAAATATATTATTTTGTATGTGTATCTCCATGTCACAACCCAGATTCGTAATTCTCAATAATGAGGGAGCCGTCTGGAGAAGACTTGAATACGGGTGTATCAACTATCATTCATTCAATACATTTATATTTAATATTAAAATTTGTTACATAAATAAGTTTAATTTTGGAAAAAATATTTTAGTAATTTATCATATTTCAATTTTTACACAAAATATTGCATAAAATTTTTAGTATGACACCAAAAATATATGATGAAAAAAAAGTTTTAAATTAGATTTTTAAACCAGTTTTAAAATTAAATTAATACCTATATTTATTTTCATTAAACTAATATTTTCGATACACACACCATTAGCATATTGAATTACCATGTCACGTCTTGAGAGGAGTTGTTCTTATCGTCAGGTGTAAAGGTTTAATTAATGTTTAATTAATTAATATTATTATTGTAATAACAGTGATAGTTCCTCTCAAAACTGTAGTATTTACTAAATATCTTACTTTTTAATATACTTAATAAATGTACGTGTTATACAAAAGTTTAGTCCAGTGAGAGTTCAAATTGTTATTGACATTTTAATTAATAATAATACATCAGATCACTGTTAATCATAAGTTTGTGATTTGATAAAAACCATACTTGTGATAATTCTTTATTTAATACAAGGCAACAATAAATATTGATAGTAAAATTGTTAATTAAATATAGAATATTGACGGTCGTCTCAGACATTTATCAGGAACATTAATGAAGTACTCCTGGTCTTCCTCGCTCCGAACAAACAACGATTATTCGTAAGCAATTTAAGCCGGAGTCTGGTACGATTTATCTCCGCCAGCGTATAATGCAGCGCGGGAACATTATTCATCTCAGGTTGTTAGTTAACGTCCGATGTTAATTTCTAAACGATTCTTCACGAATACGTTAGCATTGCCGGGCTTAATTTTAATTGAACCGTGAATAGGCTCCTTTTATAAAATATATTCTTGTATTTGTACGTAATGTTTGAAGGATCCTTATATATTTTTGTTAAATGTGCTCAGTAAGACAATATAGAAAGAGCGGCATATCAAACATACGATTATTCAACTATTTTCTAAACATAGATATGTATAGACGTATAGAGATACATCTGATCTATATCTTCAAAAATGCTTTTATACCTTTATATACTATATTATTTCAAATTCCCTGCTAAAACATGTATATATATGGACATGTTAAATCGAAGGCTTTCACGGGTACAATATGTGTTAGTTCTAACTACTTTGGGGGTAACCCGCGTCAAATTCTGGTCGTCAGGACCAGTCGTCTGCCGACGTTTCGAACAGATCTCACTGTTCATCTTGACGGCGCTTTGTCGATGAGCTGCTTCTCCGAAAGCGTACAACCGTTTGGGTCCGAAGCTCACCGTCAAGTGAAAGTTTGAAAAATTCTGCGTCAGGTGTTTGTGGAGGAGTGGGTTTCTCCAGCGACGCCGCTAATGAGTTTTGCTCGGCTTCTAGTAATCCGTATATTTACTTTACTATCGTCATTATATCACGATGGAAACACCGAAGCAATTAGAAAATCCAACCTTTTCAACATTTTCTTAAAATACCTTGGTTTAATAATACTTACTTTCATTTTATTTTATGCCCAAATCTTGAATCATATTTTTTTATGCATCCCCTAATAAAATAATTTTGAAGATCTTGAAGAAAGCAAAGATATTTTGTTATTATTTAAACTATTTTACTTCCTTTTAAAATTTTCTAAATTAACGTATTTTAATTTTGTGGGTTATGTCTAAAGCTTTAAATATGTGCTACATATTCCATCCCAACCTAACCTATTTTTCCATACCGTAAAACTTTTATCAACTGCTTAATGTATATGTATATAATATTCGAAAATTAATCATAAATATATTTTTATAGAAATTGACTAAATTTGTTATTTAACTATCTTATTAACTTTTGAAGATAAAAGTTAAAAAAACGAGTTGTATCGTACAATGCTATAACCTTAATTTTGATATCTATTTAATTATGGATAACAAATTCAATTGTAACTTTATAAGTAGTTAAATAACAAGATACATTGTTTTCTTTCAGTGTCATGCGCTAGTTAGGTCGATCTTGCAATATGGAATACGAAATGGGTTGAGGAGGAGTCTTTCCCACACATTTCAGAGTTAATTAATTTTGCAAGTTCAAGTATGATGGCGTCATCTAAATTGACGGGATTCTGGGAATAGACGCCTCAGGATTCATCATAAAATCATTGAAATAATATTTATGTAATATATTATAATTATGTCAGTCTTGTGCTTGTTTTTAAAAAAAAAATTTGTGTTGTGGATACAGATGGCTACCGCCGACTATGCTCATCAACACATACCTTCATATTATAATAGAATGAAAGATAACCTTGCAGTATTATCCTAGAGTAGTGACGAAGATCTGGTAAAGAAATATACTTACTTGTGTACAATTCTTGTATTCAGAATCCACAATAGGGTGATAAGTATTTTAATAGTATGTAAAGGTTTGTTGATTTCGCGTGAGTTAATCGAATGGTTGCATTCCTGTTGGTCTGAATACATGTATTTGTTGCACTAAGTCGACTGGTTCATCACAACCGACGGCGGAAAAGTGGTCGTTGTCTCCTCGCCAGTTATGATCCTCTGTTTCCCCTGTCGGCTGATTTAGTAAGTTGTTTCTGTCTCTCGGCTCTGGGACGTCCAGCTCAGTTGGGGCGTCACTGTCCGCCTCTGTTCAGATGTCCGCCTCACCATAAATCCATCAGGTGTTTTTATCTTTTAACCGTGAAACATTTTTTTTTCTTTTTTTAATGACAATATTGAGTTACATGTTTTCCTTTTGTTGTTACTGACCCATCAATGCTAAAAACTTGCGTATGGAAACAGTACAAGAACCTTTTTAATTGAGACAGTTCTTAATATAAAAATAAATAATTAAAAATTTAGAATATTCATAATGTAATTATAAAAGATAAATAATTAAAAATTTAGAGTATTCATAATGTAGCGATACTGGGTACCTACTGAGTGCTGAAAATAAATAACGATGTCACGCGATGGCGTTCAGTCAACCGGAACTGCAGAATACTGTGCACGCAATCCGGGGTCACTCATCCGTGACCGCCTTATCTTTCGAGAGAATTCTACGCCTTTCTATTTCATAGTAATAAACTACGCAGTGTCGTCTGGAACATTCCACGTTTTTCTCGTTACCTTTAGAATAAACCTTTCAAAGGAATTTTTGCTATATAAGGAGTCACGCGTCGTGGGCTCAGGCAAATCAGTTTGTGACGTAAACAAGGTGACATCTCCGTGGTCCTACCGAGTGATTCAAAATATTACCACAAGTGACATTAGTAGGTGACTAGCGCAAGCGAATAAAGGATACCGGTGCGAATAGTTTCTACGAGCGAACATTGAACGGAGTTTATCAGAAGTGATCTAAGCAATAGAGAGAGCGTTAATTAATGCGAATTAAGGAACAATTCAATAATAAGTGTGAAATATTCGGAAGACATATATTGACTTTAAAATTAAGAGCTTATTTTTTATAGAAAAGTAAGAAAAAAAGAAATTTAACTCGTGTCTAGGACGTTCTTTGGTCATAAATTAAATTAAATTAATTTTGTGTTTTCATTTTCCTCCCAAAGCCACGTCCAGTGACAAGCATATGGTAAAATAATGTTTGAAATTATATATTTATATGTATTACTAACGATCCTAATGAATAAGTATGCAAAATTAACGCCAGATTTTTCAAATAATACAGATTTAAATGGAAAATATACAGTGTGTAAATGTCACCGCTGATACAAGACTTATTTTTTTCACTAGAGATTGGATTTTCACTAGAATATTCTTATTTATGTATGTATGACGTTTATTCTAATTGTTAATATACACACCAGAATACGCCTGAAAATTATTTAATATTTTTTTACTTCCTTTTAGACCAGTTTTTTAATTCACAACATTTTTGAATGTGTTTAAAAATTTCCAAAAAACAGAGGACAAAAACAAGCTACAATTATTGGATTTTCGTCCCGATTTCGATTTCTTAAATTAAAAAAAAAAGATTTTTTTCGTTCGTTTAGGTACTGTGAATTTGCGAAAATAATCAATTACAATTGATAATAAGTAACCACTGTTAAACTTACACGTACAAACACTGGAATTAATTGTATGTGTATTAACAGTAGTAAATATAAAATTTAAATAAGTCTTTTTCATTATTTTTAAAAATACTCAGTAAAGAACGGAAGAAATCAAAATCGTTTAAATTCAAGAAATCGTATATCTCAAATTATCAAAGAAGTAACGTTTTAACTAAGAGCTCGCAATTTAGTCTGTCAAATTTACGTTACTGACTGGTGTGCGAAGTGAAGCGCGTTGTAGCAGATAAGCCCGCTCAAAAATGAATGTGAGGTAACCGTTCCGTCTCGCAGTTTCGTATCTAATCAGTTTTACTTCAGTACATTTTTTTTTATAAGTTTTCTCATCAAAAATAAAATAAATGTGTACTTTTGTGCAGATAACAAGAAATATGTAGTCAAGATAAAATATTTTTATTGTATTTTTACGGTTGGTAATTCTGAAACGTCCTGGTGGCTCTTCTTCAATCGCGATAAGAAGGGAACTCGATAGGATATAGAAATTTACCCGACTCACGAACGTCACGCGCAAAAAGACCTCTGCGGATATTTTTTATCAAAATTTTCCAATATCCCCGAAAATGGCCCCACATAAATAAGTCGCATTTACATAAACATGTTCGTGCATGTAACAAGATTTATTTCAAATCCGCGACACTTTTTCGCAGAAAGGGTGAAAACGTGTACTTAGACGTATTCACTCTTCCGCTTTCATAATTCAGGACGCGCTCCGTCACGACGCGTCAGAGTCCCTCCGCGTCCGTGTGTCCCGCCGCCCCGAGGCGTGTCAGTGTGTCAGTGGAGCAATGGCGTCGGGCTAATTCCGGTTGTTCGGTTGCCATGGCGACCGCTTCCCGCCCTGGCCCCGGAAGCCGGAGGTGCGGGGGGGGCTCGTGCTCTACGTGCGATGTTGTGGCAAGGACAGGCCTTTCGGGAGGGTGTTCCCGGACCAATAATGCGGGATGCTGGCGGAATATCGTCTGAGGACTTTTCCGTGATACGTGTTTTGATGAGGCGCTGATTGGTTGTAGAGGGATCATCGAAAGGGAGAATATGACCCTCGCTGCCGGGATAGCTAGAATGATTTAATACCATTTTAAATAATTATCATGAATTTAATCGAGTATTCTTATTATAATAATTTCGTCCATCTGACTGTCCGTCCGTTGTAACTTCTTTATAATATAAAAAAAAAAAAAAATATTTTTGATGATTAAATAAATACTTATTCTTTAGGAACCGACAAGTAAAAAACGTCATTTTTACGGGTTACAGGTGGTTTCAAAATAATTTTCTCACCCTCCTTTTTTTCTTTCACGGCTATTGACTTGACAGTCAAATAAGGCCAATCAGTGCATCAAATCAAACATAATAGTTTATTTGTCTGTCTGTCTGTCCGTAATTTCGTTCGAATTCGCGAATAAAAAAACAAATTAAACGGCCGGAGATCGAGCTTCAACCCCGGGCCAGCAAACCCAAGCTGTCATCTTTCCGTGGACCGATAAAAAATAGTATAAATGTACTAGGGCTTAGAAATGACACAAATCAGTGTTTCATCATTTTTGACACATAAACATCAATTTCAACCGCAAAAATTAACTTTTTAATGAGCTAAAGGAAATCCTTTTTATCTGTTATTTGTATTTAAATTAAACTAAAAAAATATAAAGACTTGATGTAACGTAATTTTCTTGGTACATCATTGGTTCTACGTAAATTTTGAAACTATGATAAAAAGGTTTAAACAAATATTCTTATAAAATAGTCTCTTAGAAAAAAAGTCACGCTTTATTACAAAAATATGTTTTTACTTGAAGTGATAATTTAAACGCATTAAAAATTTGTCTTGCATATAAGCGATGGGACATACTTCCAGCTCATAGAATGGGATAAGATCATATCTGTAAATTTTTGGACTCTGCGTTATTAACTATTTTTAAATATTCAATCTGGTGCTTGTTTATTATGCGGGTGCCAATATAGCAGTAGGTACCGCGCACAAAATGTACATTTTAATCTATAATTAGATAATACGCCTTTGTTCGATGCACTGACGCGTTAACAGTATTTTAAATTTCGTATAATACAACATGTTAAATAAAATCAATCGATTCAATAGTGATTGATAGTGTTCAGAGGCAACGAAAATGATAATCTGGTGATAATCGTTGGCAAAAATTAAAAATAACCACCATGTAGTGGCCCTAGCGGGTGTAGCTCAGCAAAATTAACAATGAAAAAGTTTCTTAATTTAATTTTATTGTCGCGGGTTGTGGCTGCGGAAGACAAATAAAATCACTGGAAATTAATTAGCAATTTATTAATTAGTGATTTATTAATTAGGAATTTATTGAATATTTAATGTTGAAAATTATTTGACACGAATAAAACTTAACGCTATTCTTTTTAATTACTGAAGATTTCGCATTCGCAATGTATTACTCATATATGAACACTTTATTATCGCTAGGAACACCTTATTTATCGTACGTAGAATATTAAATTCTCGCACATTGAAGTCACACTTATTTAATTCGCTACTTAAGTAATCGCTTCTAAATTCGCGACTGGGCATACCCGGCCGTCGCGCGTCGGCTCGTGCGAACCACATGCCGCACGAACCGTCAAAAATAGAAATCTCGCGCCGCGGCGTAGCCCCGGTATTTATATCCAAACGCTTGTTTAATTGAACTCTCTGTAAGACCATTTTCCTTTCTTATGTTTGGGAGAAGGTTTCCGTCACTTGAAGGTTGTTCCCGGTGTTTCCTGAATATTGTAGATAACTCTAGATTGCTTTAGGCCGTTCTTGATCCTTAACCTTGGGATTCTGACAGCGCGCTATTTCTTCTGCTTTCCATTTCGGTACAATATTTTTTAATTGTGGAGTTTATATTTATAGTAAATTTATTAGAATTGGAAAAACGTATGACAAAATATAGTGCCTATAGGTTAGATTAGGTATTTCATTCCTATTGCTATCGGTATTATTATATGAAGGAGTCCAATAATTCGCCAAAATTTCAAGCTTACATACTTACTCGTATTATACAGTAATTAAATGGCAGCCTTATTATACACAAATTTATCGTAATGTTGTTATAGTTCGAAACATCAATTAATTTGTATTTTGTTTATAAAAATATGTAGGCTCTTCTAACTAGACAAATTATTGCTTCGCCCGTTGAAGGCTTACTGAAAGCGAAAAGCTCGGCAGAAGATAAAATTATCGGTTAGATTATAACAATTGTATAAATTATACCCAAAACTGAAACTTTTCTCCAAAACATTTACCTACCATTTTTTATATAATTGAATATGAAAAAATATGATATATAAAAAATAATATGAAAATAAATTACCTGTTTTAACACGGATAAAAATTTATTAATTATTGTCATAGATGACACTTATTGTATCCCATAAATAAAGTTATCTATAGATTTTCACTTGAATATAACATTGCTACGGTTATTCACCTCTCGTATAAATAACATGTTGTAAAGTTTGCTCATAAATTTAGATAAATGAATTCTTTTAAATCTTTATTTAAGTTTTACAATTCTACAAAAGGAGATATTCTGAACCAATTCTCATTACTTGAACGTTTTTGACCTTCTTTTTTGTTTTTCTTTTCTCTTATCCCCCATCGCACTCATCGACACCCTTGACCTCCACGTGTCACCACCCCTCATTGTTCACATGTCTTGTCCATCCAATCGTGGATTTGTGATGATATCTTTTCGTTGCGATTGGAACTCTTATAATAAAAATTCTCGTTGGGTTTGTATTTTTTCGAAATAAATGTTTACATACCTACCAAAGCTTACATATATATAACTAACAGCATTTAAAATGTCATAACCATGAAAACGAAAGCAAAATACTTAAACTGTTGTAGACGGGACGCTTTCGAAAATAAAGACTTGAAATAAAAAAAATTTGACAGATAAATTATCAACGTACATTTTTTCAAAATTTTTTTTTTTCGGTGAAAATATTTTCTCAAACGATTATTATATTTAAGTTTATTTGATAAACTTCGATTTGATATTTTATTTATTTGCACCACAAAAATATATGAACATGAACTATTTTTATCAAACTGGTTCCACAGCTGGTAGCGAGGGTTTGAATAAATAATAACACAAAGAGTTTGTTAATTTTGAAAAATTATAAAAATTTTAGAATAAATAAAAAGTATAATGTAAATAATATTTATTACAATTAGATGTTTTTACTTCAAGAGATTCGGTTTGTAACGAAATAAAAAAAACAACGTCTTTTTTAAAAAATAAATTTTGTTTTCTTGGAGATTTATTGACGCATTATAAATATTTTAACTACAGTATAAATGTGTCTGAAATATCCGCGAGGGAGGCATTCTTCTGTCGTGAATCGCCTTGCCTAAAGAAGGGTGTTTAGTTCACCTCTTTATAAATTTACACTGTGATTTATATGTACATATATACATAATACATTTATTTCAAACTTATCATCTTTAAAAATTAAAAATTGCATTTAGAAATTATATAATACTTGCCCTACACCCATGAAACGGGACATAATAATTGCAGATTTTGAAGCTAAAAATTCATGAATAGAAAAACATTTGTTTTTTGTTAATTGATTTTATTTGCTTAAACCTACAACTAAATATAATAAAATTTTATAACTAAATATACTAAAAATGTCTCTGTAATTTAGTGGGCGATCCTTGCGGATTCCTTGAACCGTTGCGTATCGTACTTTAATTATCTAAAGTTGGGATTCCAGCTCGACTCCAGAAAATTACGGACGTAACGGACAGACAAATAGGCAATGAAAATATTATATTTAGATAAAATATATCCAAAATTTTAAGTTTTTCTTTTGTTTTCTGGGATTTCATGTTTGATGGGACCTGATACAGCGTGTTTGATGGGACCTCAGACAGCGTCTGCATGGATTGTTTCACATTCCAATATACAGAACCAACCTTTTTTTTTATATTTGCGATTTTATTTTTACCTCTTGCAAAACTGTATTTACAGTTTAAACGCAAGGATTTCATTACAGTATATGTACATTTACTTAATTAATTGTAAATGTAAAACTACAATATTCAAACTTTTATGCTTTTTAAGTATTCACTTCACAAAAACTGTAGTATTTCTTTCGTGTTCTTTGTGTATTTTTTTTAAACGCACTTTTACTTTTACTAATAATTTTGGTACTACGCACTGTTTGGTCCTGTTCCCGTAATAATGGTTTATTTTTTTTATTTCTAGTTTCTTATTTGTTATTTGTCTTGTCGTGTATTCATGTTGTACTAGTGTTTTAAATCTCTGGTTGCCAATGGTTATGCCTGTTGGAAGAGCTACCGCTATGCTGAACAATATCACTTTGGACATTGATCTGTTCCATGTCTCTGAGAGGGTTTTCCGAACAGGGATTTTCCTACACCTTTGATATGAATGATTTTATATATATTTATTATTTATTTTTGTTGTTTATGTATTTCTAACTTATTTCTAACATTTATGAAGTAAATTTATGTTTGTTATGTAAATCTATACTAATAAATAAACAGGTAAAGTTTGCGAGTTTGTTAGTTTGGATGTAGGAGGTAATCTCCGAAACCGCTCATCCGATTTCATAAATTCTTTGACCAATATTTAAAATGGACTTTAAGAGTGGCTATAGGCTTTATATTATCCCGTTACAATAAAAATCTTTTCGTGGTGACATGTTTTTGCAACTAAGTCGACGAAAAAATGATCGAGCGATGCGTTTTTTACGAACGCTGCCTTAATGGTAAGAGATATTTAAATACTTTCTATAAAGGAGTTGTAGAACTCAAAAAATTAAAGATAAAGTCCACGACGGCATATATCTATATGTTAAGGTTAATATACAAATTGATAAAATATATATTTAAAAATAATTTTAATCTGTCGGGGATAATTTAAGTATGTAATGTTAAATTCTTATTAAAATAAATTTACTTATCGTCAGGGATATTTTATAAAAATAGAAATTACCTTAATTAATCAATTAGAAAGACATATTGAAAAATCTAATTCTCTAAAAAAATTTAGGTTAAATTTTTTCGTGAATCAGATTTTTCTGTATTTCTTTCTAATTGATTAATAATTTGTTGAATTTTGCAGAATTTTGTTCTGAAAAATTACAACTTCACAAATATGAATGTGTTCTTGAATATATAGAAATTAACATTCATACAACATTGTTTGGACGAGTAGTTTAGATTATATGGATTTTTCACTGATACTTTTATAGTCTCAAACTGAATTCCACGCGGGCGAAGCTGCGGGCACAACTAGTGTTATATAAACAAATAAATTGAATTGAAAAAAAGTTTAAGTATTGGGTTACAGGGTGTATACTTTCGACACGGTATTGTAAGCCAGCACCTAAAGTAGCAACAACAACGACACATCCTGCTTTCGGAACTTAGTCTAAGCTGAGCGCTCGTGACGTGAAAAGTATGACTAAGTGGGTTATCCCCCGAGAGGGGCTCGAACTCCTGATCATTTGTCGTTAGCCGAGTTTCTTACAGTAAAAAACAAACATTTTTGGATTGGATGGAGTCTCGACACAGTGAAACATCCCAACAGTTCTAGGTAGTAAATAATAATTGCTTAAATTCCGAATTCCATCCATAATAGAATATCACATTTATCAAACTTTTGGAAGTTGTAGTGGAAGTTAATCTGCTCACCTTGTTTCATATGTGAATTGTATTCTTACAACCGTCACCTGTAGTCGAAATTTGGTAATTGTCGCCGTTGGTAATGAGATATCTATATTTTGATAATTTTGCTAATAAATTTAGATAGATGAATGATTTGATGATAAATGAAAAATTTGATAAATGATATCTGGTCTTAAAAGGAGTTACAATCATTAAAATAATTATCAGGCGAATTCTAGTGCAAATGGTAATAATTCGGAAGAATGATAGTCATATAAAAAGATTATGGTAGTCTATCAAGGGTGGATTGGTGAACGTTACATTGTGTTAAATGATCATTTAAGCCAGCCGTTTGATAAATCGTAAGCCCTGAGAATACCCAATAATACTTTCTTTCCTATAAAAAATAGCTTCCTTCTATGAGACATCTATTATATATCTTTATTAATGATGTTCCCCTGGGGATAAAATCCAATAATGTATTCTTGAAAAAATTTTAACATACTCAAAAATATTCAGTATTGTTTTAGTATTTTATTCACATTCTTAAATATGTTATTGTCAATTATTTTTCTTGTCTTTATGATATTTTTCATTTTCATCCAATCATACTTACTACACATATGCAGGAATTCTGTTTTGATCTTGATGTAATAACATTATTATGTGCTCTTGTTACCCTCATTCATCTTTCACAGAATGTAAGCAATACGAAAAATATCCGAAATCATTTCTTTGAATCACGATTAATTAATACTGAAGTAATTTCTCCCTACTATAATAATATAACGAATTCACAAACATCTCTTTTCGAGTCCGACTTATGTGTTATTTTCATGGATTGAAAAATTATTCTCGATGCCTATTTTTGAACATTTATTACACCACATTAATTTTATATTATTTATAGAAAATTAAAAATTTTCTTAATGTTTGAAAAATATTATATGTACGTGAATTCCTATTCAATAAAAGTAAATCAATTACATGACATTGAGTATATATTAATTTAAGTATATAAGCTAAAATGGGTAGGACACGTTGCAAGGCAGGATGCTACAAGATGGCCTCCCAGAGTTCTAAAATGGAGACGTTGGGAAAATAAAAGAGGCGTCGGAAGACCTCAAAAGAGATGGGTCGACGATAAAGCCGCTGCGGGGGAAGAAATGGCTACAAGAAGCCAACAATGAGGAAGGATGAAAGTGTATGGAAGAGGCCTATATCCAGCAGTGGAGAGGTGAAGGCTGAATAAAAAGAATAAAAATAAGTTTTTAATATATTTGTGATTAAAATAATGATGCAAAATACGACATACTTTTGGTCATAAAATAAAATTTGATCACTCTCACGATCAGCCATTAAGCTAATCACATTTATTTATTTCAATCCGTGGCATTTTCTTTTTGGTCCATTGTGTTCTTGACTTTTCACGAGATCTAATTTCTCCTACACTCCCCTGATCAACAATTTTTCTATGGTCCTAACACTTCAATATTAGGTGTAACAACACCTAAATATCTGAGGCTTTGGAGCCGTATTGTTGAGGATGGATACTGATCTGATGTTTATTTCTTCTATATATCGAGGTGTGTATGCAAAGCACACTCCACATTTCTAAAGCGTATATCCTCTTGCGCTTTTGTTTTTTAAGAGTCTCGTTCCAGCATCCTAGATAATAATCAGAATGGTTTCAACTAGGATTCTGATTCCTTTTTTTTTTTAGTTAGCTTAAGTCTCGCCGGATCTTTTTGAGAGAAAAACATGTTACGGATTTTTTCCTTTTAATTTCTGCCTTGCAACCTCCTCCATTTCTTTTGAATGATCCGACGTACATTTGCGTAACTGTTAACGATTTCGCAACGACTAAGTCTATGTGTGCTTATTTAGATAAAAATTCAATTAAATAAGCATTCAATAAAACAATATACCAAAGCCGACTTTTCTATAAATATTTTTCGTTGAAGAATTCAAATGAATTATTTTTCTGCGTAAATAATGTCATGTTCTATATAAATCTTTTACATTTTATAAAATATATCCTAAAAAAACGATAAATCAAATATAAGCTTTTGACTCGTAGGTCAGATTTACAGGCATATTTTTACTTTTCTTCTCGAACCCAAATCCAAAATCAACTCCTATTTTAGAAGTTATTTGTCCGCATTTTAAATGTTCTCTACTCTTATGTTCATACCGTTGTTTGATTTGTCGTTGGTAGATTGGACGAATAAAATTCTTTTTCTACTAGAGAATTTTTCATTTCTATTCAGGTTTATATAATGAATGTATAAAAAATACGAAAAAAACGATTAAGAGTACTCTGAAAGTAAATGAGATTAGGGTTTAAAAGAAAATCAAAAGAAGCCAAGATGTTGGATGACTAAGCGAATTGTGATGTCATCCATCACAAGAAGAAATTACTCTTCAATGTCAGTCATTTTGTGAACAAAAGTGATAAGTTTTTATAATTTACCTTCCTTTAATGTTTTAAAAACGTCAGCTTTTGTTCTTTTTCAGTCATTTTTGAGATTTTTCAACTCAGATTGACAAAATATTCACTTATTACACATTTATGTTTTTTTAATATTGAATGCAAAAATATTGTGTTAATTTTTTCAAATTTAATTTCTAATGAACTTGAGATTGTGAATTTATCCAACGAATTTCGAGAACTATCGTTTCCTTCATCAGTTTGATAAAAAAAAGTCACAACTATTTTAAAGTAAGTTTATATAATCACTTCTCAAACAAATTTCTATTCACAATTTAAAATCATATTTCCACATTAGACTCAAAATATTAATTATTAATCTCTGGCCATTTTATTCTGTAAGCCAAAAAGGTGGTGAGTTAAAAATGATTGATCAAAATGTTCCATTATAAGTATACAATCATTTCAATATTGATGTGATCGGCCTGATCCGAAAATTGGGTGATATATTTTTAAATACATCACAAACATTTCGTGACAAGTTTATGTATAGTTTTTTTCCGTTATAATTATATTTTACTGTAATACAATTTAAATAATGCCTTGTTTATGAATGTCTGGTTACCGAATTCAGATGAGACCAAAGGGTTTGTCAACCTATTGCCCTCGTTGTAAAATAGATCGTGTACCCTGTTTTGAAAGACCATATGCAATTTATGGGGCAAAAACTAGATGTAGGCATGGTTTGTTCAGTCGGTATTGGAAAGTGCTGCAAGAAACTTGGGTCTCTGGTGCCATCTGTTCCGTTTATCACTGGTTTATATATGTAACTTATCATTCGCGCCTGGTTGCCATCAGTAACAAACGCAGCATTTTCTGATGATGAAGATGTGGAATAAATTTGTTTTCTTATAACCTGGTTAAAAGAAAACAAATTTATTATAAATTTTGAGACTCGAAATGTGTTTTTGTCAATTTTTTTGTCAATAACGATGCGAATACGAATATTCTTACTATTTAAAAAAAATCTTGACTAATTTGCTGGTCCCGATATAAGCTATTCTACAAATGCAATTTTATTAAGTTTTCATACAAACTGTCATATCATAAGACAAAGTTTTTTTTAAAATATTTTTTAAAGACACTAACAGGATAGTAGGTATATGGATACTCTAATAATAAAATATTATAAATGAAGACTATGCCCATTATCTCAATTACAAGTGTCTTCGGCACGCTCTAGTAACATGTATTTTTACATTTAAGTATATTTTACATGTACATTAATGTTTATTATATATTTAGTGTTTGAATGTAGTGCGATCATATAAGAATATCTAAATAAATAATTGATTTAATGGATCTACAGGCTCAAGTCATCGTTTAGGTTGTGTTTGAGTGAGTTTTTGAACGATGATAAGGCATCTGTAAGAATATCAGCATCAATGTTAGGGTCAGCACAATACAAATTATATATGCCAAAAACCTTGTGATGGGAGAAAAGTAACCAACATTATTAGTGTGCTGGCTTATTCTAAAGAACTCCGAGTTTCTTATACGGGGCTTAACATGCAAATTTATGTCAGATAGAGAAAGAGAATCAATAGCTCCACTGAGAATCTTGTTTAGCACAACGAGATCGGATATTTTCCGTCGGGACTCAAGTTTATGCATCTTGAAAAAGGCAAGTCGATCTTCGTATATTATAATATATATTATATAATGTATAATAATGTATATATTATATTATGTTATATTTTTATTCGATACATTATGTTAATAGAATATATTAATATTATATTATATATTATAATATATAATATAGTATATAATAAACATTATTATTTAGTTTAACATATTTGGCGGGATATATTCATCAGAAAAATCCCTAAGACTACTTAAATCCGGTTTTTGTGCAAGGAACACTTGGATTCATAATTTATTACTCTATTAAACTAAAAGTTGTTCGCATAATGTTGTTGAATAGTTGTTTGCATAATACAAAATTTATCAATCTATGAAACTAAGAGTCATTTTATCTTAAAAAATATCGTAATGCATTTTTTATTACGAAAAATATGTAGCTATCTGAATGAATTAAATAAGCTATTTTTCAAAAATGTGTAGGTATTATGTATCATTTCAGTGTTATATTTTTATTTTATCCGTTACTAAACTTTCGTTTGATTTTCGTATTAAAAATAATTGTTGCTCATGAAAAAATATATATGTACAGTAAAGCCATATGAATATAATCTAGGTCCATAATATTGTCCACTTTTTCATGTTTTTTTTCCCATAACGTTAATGTATTTTGTTTTATATTTTTTGGTACAATAAAGATAATATACATAAAAATTTTTACTAACTGTTTTTAAGATAAAAAATACTTCAACAACGAGGCTTTCTCTGTGGACTCGGTAATTTTTTGATACAGGCCATCCATTTATAATTTCCGATTCCCCGGTTTTTTCGGCACTTGAGCCGTTCGTCCTGCAAACCGGACACGTTTGATAAAAGTATGAGAATTTGGAAACATTTCAGTGTCGTCCGTCCTCGCGGCTCGGGGGGGCGGGAACACAATCCGCCCCCACCCGCGCCCAAATCCCCGCATCGGCTGTTGAGACATGCGCCCATCCTGCCCCGCTCCCCGCTCCCCGCCGGCTAATTTGCGGAGTATAACTCTTCATCACCATTGTGTATACTGTCAAAAATCAGTCTCAGCCGAGTGATTGATTTAACTCATTATTGGTTCAATTACTTAATACGTTGCGTATATATTTCGACAAAAATTTAAACAATCCCCTATACATGACAATTCCGAAAATATTATTTTGAGGAAAAGGAATAATCGAATGTCTGTATACAACGTATCATATAGCTAAAAGCAAAAACTTTGTGGAAGCATTCTTTATTCAATTTTGAATTCTCTTTACTCTTTACACTTTGGGTGAAAAGTCTATGATTACAGAAAGAAAAGACACCAAATTTTTTATTTAATTATATTTCTGGCTTATCTTTTGTAAAACTTTTTCAGGAACTAATATGTAATATTTAAAATTTATTCATCTGATGTTTGTATTTGTACAATTTTGAAAAATATTTTTTGCAAGGTTGTTGTCATTTTATTTAATTTGTATTAAAGCTAATGCATTTATAATATTATTTTTAAGTTACTGTAGTAATAGCTCAACGTCATACAGAAATTTAATAAGAAATATTGAAAAAATTCAAATTTTTACGCCGCTTATCTCCGCAACTGTCGACATTTCATCCAAAGTGTAAAGAATGAAGAAAACTCCACCGAATTATTAGCTACTATCTACAAGACACCCAATATATTTAAAATATGTATATACAGTGTAATTTTGAACTATCACTAGCATTTTTTTAATATAAAATAATAGTTTGTTATACGTTCTGTGAAATGTTATACGTTGTTATATATTCTGTGAAAAATCAAAATTTCGTAACAGTGAACGTATGGAATATTGATAATATTTAGAATGAAAATCATAGTACCATAATCATAGGACACCTGCATAATTTTTCCACTAACCTTATTTTTTTGTCATTTGTATGCTTGTATATTTTAGTGCACATTCTTTCTTTCTTGCTCTTTCCAGGTATCGTAACGTTTCGTCTTTTCCATATTTTTTTCAGGTGTTTAATGGATTTTGCCATAGCGCGTAGGTGCTTCACCACGTTTCGATAAAAACTCGCACAGAGACATAACTAGATGGTGGTAAATCACGTTTTTCTATTGAAAAAGCAATTCATTTAATTTATATATGTATTAATTATATTAATATACATGTGGCTTTCATAAATTTAAAGAAACTGACATAAAAATCGAGTGCAAAATGCATATGGCAATAGTGTACACTAAATCCAGACAATAAACACTAAATGGATAAAGTGAATGCGTAGCAGTTCAGCCTCGAAATGTTGTAAAATCTCGATATAGAGTAGTTTTGATCATGAGCCATCAATTATTTGGGTAGTTATTGGACTGATTATAAAACATAAATGATAGAATCATAATTCGCAACCTTGTACAGTAGAAGATACAGTATGTTGATACAGAAGGGGGGTATCACGCAGAACCAAGTACGAGCAATAACTACACAGAATATTAAATAAACTTTATGTATTGACACATACAAAATGATATATTTTAGATATATTTAAATTAGAATATGTCCTACATATTATACCACAATCAAAAAATTTATATGCACTTTCTTTGATCAAATCAGGAGATTATATGTAGCTATATGAATGAATTAAATGAGATATTTTTCAAAAATGTGTATTATATATCATTTCAGTGTAAAATTTTTATTTTTTCCGTTAATAAACTGTCCTTTGTTTTTCGTATTAAGAAAAATTTGAATGCACTTTCTTCAATCACATCAGGAGATAGACACGATAACCCGTATTCCTTATCAAATTTCGATCAAATATATTTTCTGGAGAAGTGACGTGGTAGATAGATATATCCTAAAAAAATCTGTCAGTTCAAAAACTAAAAAGTTACTTAACTCCATTAATATTGGGCCTCTAGATAAAAGAAACAAACACACATGAACGAAATCTATCCGCGGTTTCTATCGGAATTCTTGCGGTTTTTACATTTGAATGTCCCTATAAAAGTGTTTATATGCAAAAACAAAATTTTACAGGAGAGACATGTTCACTTGACAATTATTATGGACATTATTCGTGTTGTTAAGCAATTCCAGTGACATAGTTGAACTGTCGGCATCCTTCTTATTTGTTGCTACCTGATGAATATATATATAAATATACCGTTTTTTCCACGTTAGCCAACTTTTTCGGTCGAATTTCGGCAATATTGAGTTGAAACCATGGAACCTAAATACTATATAGACCCTGTTTATATGGACGCCTTCATCTTTATATGTATGATAATATAATTTGTATATATTTATCATATCATTCATTCGTCTTCATCCCTCCTTGGTGCGGAGTAGACTCGGGAGTGGCTCGATGATCTGGGGGCCACATGAGAGCAAGTACTCTCTTATGGTGGAGAAAGTCCAAAAGAAGTTTCTGAGATATCTCTACATGAGAGAGTACGGGCATTATCCTTGGCTTTACCCAACCGAGTTTCTCCAGGGTATGCTTGGCTACAATAGTTTAGAGACTATAAGGAATGTGTATTTGATTACACATTTTTATCGATTGTTGCGCGGTATGATCGACAATACTGAAATTATGCAGAGCATTGGTTTGTATGTTCCTGATAATTACCTTAGACATCGTCAGCATAGATTGTTTCACATTCCAATATACAAGACCAACCTGCCGATGGTTATGCCTGTTGGAAAAGCTACAGCTATGCTGAACAAAATCGCTTTGGATATTGATGTATTCCATGTGTCTGAGGGGGTTTTCCGAAGCAGGATTCTCCTACACCTCTGACCAGATTGTACAGGTCACTTTTAATTGGTTAATAATAAATTGTTATTTTAATATACAATATGTATATGTGTGTGTATATATGTATGTATATGTACATGTGTATGTATGTATATATATATGTGTATAAATTCATAATATGTATGCATTAAACATAAAGTTTGTAATGTACATATTATGTAATAAATAAAAATTGAAATTGAAATTGAAATTGAATCCCCTTGACATAAAAGGGTCGGGGGCCCAAAAACTCGACAAGGTTTCCATATTCCTCTTTCTTGCTCTACTTCTGTATGAGTCAACTAGTCTAGCCCACTCTGTTTTCATACACATTTTTCTGTTGCGTCTCCCAGCTTAATGTGAGGCGACCCACCGGCCGACTTCCTTACGGGGTGGCGAGGAAGATTCTTCTTGGTATTCGTTCCTCTGGTATTCTTAGCACACGTCCAAACCACCGCATTTGTCATTTTTCTATGTGTAGGAGTAGGGGTTCTATTCCGAGTGTGTGTCTTACTTCTCACTCTGTCCATCACTGTGACTCCCTCGTCTGTCTCGGTTGCTGTCAGGCTGCCAAGACGACAAAACTCATCTCGTCAGCCTGGTTCCTCGCTCTCACTCTCTCCGTCAGGATCCAAATTTGATATCCATATATTAGGGAGGGCCCGTACACAGATTTGGAAGTTTGGTTGGAAAGTTGGTCAGTTTTGTCTTGACACTAAGCTCGGATTTTCTTATCACCGCACCACACAGAGAACGTATAACGCCGGCTGCAGCTCCGATTCTTGTATTTCACATTCCTGCCTCCCGTCGCTAGAAAACTCCACCCTAAGGTATTTGAAATGTTTATTCCGGTTAAAATCGTAACATTCTATTTGCCGATTTTTAGCATCTCTTTGGACGTGTTACACTATGCCAATTCATATATGATATCGATATTTTAATTAATGTAGTTTCAAAATCAGGTTTTCACCTACTTTATTTGAAATTACGGTTTGCATAAATCTTTCATACTGTTTTTGACATTTATTTACTCTGTGATGTAAATAATTCACTTCTGCTTTTTTAATAATCCAGTTTATTTACCCATTCTTTATTTGTTTCAGGTAAGTGATTCGCTCAACTCGGTAACTACTTTAAAAATCCAGTGCTGGAAACTGAAACTTGTAAGTACGTATTCATGTTTATTTCCGGATAACTGTTTTGTGGATGACCACGACCTTTCTACGTTATATTGTAATTCAGACATTTAAAAACATCTGATTTTTTGTTTTATATATACATTTTATTGTAATGAAATCATATTTTTATTGTGAATTATAGAACATAGTGAAAACTACATTTTTCGAAAGATAGATTTTTCTGTGCACGAAATAAACACAGATTTTCTATATTGTTTACATAATTATTATCATATTCCTGATAAAATAAGTCGTAAAAAAATGTCGAAGTCGAAGTCGCAAGTCGAAGATGAAATAAATTGCAGTTTAAGAGCTTTTAGAGAAAGTTACACATTTAACAAATTTATTATTCAATTGGAATAGACATACAGAAAAATCAAATCAACGAAAAAATGTAATTGTTGAATTGAAAAAATGCAATAAACCACAGCGACCTTCCGTAAATTTTTCCACCTTATATGTGAGGTATAAAAGCAAAGGCAGCAGTATCCAAAATTATCAATTGATTAATAACCACATAATATCCATTTTTAGCAATATAATTTTTGCTTGCTTTGTGTATCTTCCACTAAATAATGCCAGAATTTATTTTTAATTCATTTAATTTTGAGAACATTTGATTCCTGTGGTGTAATTGGATAACGCGCAGTTTTTTGTCTTTTTTGATTGATTATTAAATTTGTTTAAAAAATTCACAGAACTTTGATCAGAAAAATTGCAACTTCACAACAAGAATGTGTCGTTTAAATGCATAAAATTATACATGTTAAATCAAAATTTAAGAAACATGTATAATATCAAAAATTAACGAGTCAAAAGTATGTACTTAACGGCAAGAGAAAGATTTGAGTGCTTGTTCTATATATTTTTTGATGCATTGATTTTTTCTCTCTTCTTTCTAAGTAGATTATCATGTTTTTTAAATTCAATTTTTTTTTCATAAATCATTTAACATTTTTAAATCGAATGAAAATATTCCAATCATTTTTGCTGTGGTAAAGAAATTTTATGACAGCGACGAGTTAAAATAATCTATACCGCTCACAAGAAATCATTGTCAATAAATACTGAGTAATTCCAGTCTAGTAAAAATAATTCGTTCTCTTAGGCGCATCGTCATTTTATTTCATTGGATTAAGTGATTTATTTGCTTCTTCTTTTTCTACCCCTTATTCTATTGGGTTGGTGTCCCTGCATCGCATAAAAGGTTCCAACATTTCCTATGTTGGGCTTTGCTCTCCACGTCAGCCGAATTTCCGCCAACTCCTCCTAGGATAACCCCATTGGTCTTCTGCCTTCCGGTCTTACTAGGAATATCCGCTTTGGCAGTCTACCTGCCGGCATCCGCAAGATATGTCTCAGTCACCGTAACTGTGATTTCTTAATAAACGTCAATAAACGTTCTACTTCGAGACTTTTACTTTAGATTATTTAATTACTTAAGATTTATTTAATCCAATCGTTAAAATTACCACTAACTAACGATGGTTAAAAGTTGTCTTAACCGGTCACAAATGAAGATTTGTATCTGGTTGTATCGATGATTGGTAACTGAGATACAACTTTTGTCTAGTACCGAAGGTTACCTGTTGAGTTACGAAAGATCAATTACCAACCGTGGGTATGTGTCACCGGTTTTACTAATTGAATTTTGCATGTCTTCTAAATAAAATAAGAAAAATTGTGTAAAATCAACAACACAAGGTATTTTTGAAAAAGTATAATAGATGTTAAGTCAACAGAAAAGACAACAGGATAGCCTCGTGTGGTTGCTTCTAGAAGATGTATGAATGTGAGTGGAGTAAGATATTATTCATTATTCAGTCATTATCAATTAAAAAGACATTTTAATCTCCGCGTATTTTTTTAAATTATTTTAAATTTATTTTTTTTAAAACAAAGATGCGAACTAACGAGACAATGAAGGCAAAATTTTGGATGGCAGCCGTGGTGCCCAACTCTGCTTTGCAATGCTGGGTTGTAGCGAAGGGAAAAATTTCATTTCAAAATGAAGACTACAACACACACACGTTCACCAGTTTGAAGACTACAAAGTGTACACTACAATTGTAGTAAAAACTACTTGAAGTGAAGTAATTGTAATACTACGAAATGAAGTGAAGTAAATGAAGTGAAGTAAATGAAGTGAAGTAAGTGAAGTGAAGTAATTGAAGTGAAGTAAATGAAGTGAAGTAATTGTAATAATAATGAAGTGAAGTAATGAAATGAAGTAATAGTGAAGTAAATTTTTAAATGAAATGAAGTATTTTTTTCCCAAATAAATAAAAAGGTCAACAAAAAAACTATTTAAATAAATGACGATATTTTCTCCAAAGTAACATTTGGCGACCTAAAAAAAAAAAAAAGGTCGCCAGCCAGATTTCTGCGTGGGGGGGGGGGGGGGTTGTTACAGTTTCCAGAGATTTCTCCGTTTAGCTACATCAACTAGCCAAAAATTTCACGTAAAAAATACACTATTTAAAATGTGTTTCTCATACTTTCGATAACTTTGAAGTATATGTACTTTGTAGGGTTCGCTTTGAAATGAAGTGTTTGTAGTTTGTAGTGTGCACTTCAATGTAGTGTAATACTACATTGTAGTAGTGAGTACAGAGCGGACCCATCACTACTGGGTTGCACAGTTGGAAAAAAAGGCAACCTGGAGGCGAATGAGTAGGACCGAATGAATAGGAGCGTTTACTTATAAAACGGTCCTCGGTAAGCGGTAGGTCTGCCCTCATATCTCCGCATAGAAACGATTTAATAGTAATTAAAAAATAATTGTACATTTAACAAGAAAATATTTAAAAATCTCTAATTCGTTGAATTATTAATATGTTTCGGAGCCAATGTTCCCTTCATGAGGATACTTCTTATTCTTCTTCTTAAAATAAGGCAATCCGCCCTCAAAGAGCGATTTGTGCCATTTTGCAAGTTATAAATGAGGTAATGATAAGAAAGGGAAATTAATCATATATTTATGTCATTTGCTGACAAGAATTTTGATATTATCGCTATCAGATTAGGCGAGTTTATTGCAAGAAGATGACAAATATTTGTTGGGAGTTGGAATTTAGCCTCGATCAGCTCTTTGTAAAAGGCATAATAGTTCCGCAATGGGCAGGCAAAAAACATGTGATCAAGGGTTTCTTCCTCCGAACCACACTCGCAGATTGAACTTTCCACTATGTTCAGTCTGAACAAATGAGCAGCTACTAGACAGTGGCCAATTCTCATTCTAGATATTATGGAGATAGTTTTTTTCGAAAGCTTTTTATTACTAAACCAGGGTTTGCCAGGAATATTAGTCTGTATACTTTTTAAACGCTTTCCCTTGTGATCACTTGTATCACTCCACAATGATATCCAGATGTCTTTAGTACGCTTTTTAACACTATTCAGCCTATCATTCATTGGGCAGATGAAACGCTGTGGGGGGGGACCCGAAATTGTGGCATCTTTGGCTAACTTATCCACATATTCATTTCCCTGGATTCCCTGATGTGCAGGAATCCATACCAAAGACACGTGTTTGTTATTTAGAGACAAATTAAATAAAATAACTCTGATTGAACAGATAACATTGTTATTAATCCAAACTTTCATACCCGCACAGATCGTATCGATAGCTGATTTGGAGTCCGAAAATATAACAAATTTATCATAATTTTGAAGTAAACAGACGTCAAGGGCTTTTTTTATCGCCAAACATTCCGCAGTGAAAACCGACGAGTCTGGAGGAAGTCGGAGTTTCATATCAATTCTTAATTCGGGTATGAAAACCACTGCACCACTACATTCTTCGGGGTCGAGTTTGGAACCATCGGTATAAATATGCAGATACTTTGACCACTTCCCAACAAGTACGTTATTAAATAAATTGTTTATAAGGTTATCGCTTAACTGTGTTGATTTATCAAGTCCCTTGATTGTCTCAGCGATAGGGTCGAAATATATTGCGCTATAGGGGACGGAGTATACAGGAGGAGATTCATAGCAGGGAGCATCATGAAATTTTGTTTGAAAAAAAGAGAATCTGTTACATAAATTAGGTTCATTTTTGTTTGGCTGATATCTACGTGAATTTATTAACCCAGTGAAAGCAGAAATTTTTTGGCGCAAAGGGTGGGACATAAATTTAAATCGTTTTAAGAAATACTTGTCAGCTAAATATTGTCGTCTAATATGGAGAGGCATCTCTACACACTCAACCTGGAGCGAATTGATTGGAGATGACTTCATGGCTCCAAATATCAATCTTAGACTACTATATTGAATCCTATCGAGTTTTGTTCGAAGATAAGCTGAGAGAGGTTCCATCAAGAAGCTGCCATAGTCCAAATGACTTCCTATAAGAGCTTGATATAAAAGTTTCATGGTTGACGGATGAGAACCCCACCAAACCCCACAAACCGATCTTAGGATATTAATATTATGTTCACATTTCGCTAATATCGAATCAATATGCGCCTTCCACGAAAGCTTTCTATCCAAAATCATGCCTAAAAATTTTGTTTGATTTGTTATTGGAATATTGCTCCCGTCGACTATGACAGACACGGGGGGAACTTTATGCTTCCTTGTAAAAACTATTATGTGCGATTTCGAAGGGGAAAGTTCCAAGTCATTATCCTTTAACCACTTGTTTAGGTATATAAGAGCTATAGTTAATCTATTAACCGCAGATTGTATATTTATGTCGGAGACATAAATTGCGAAGTCATCGGCAAAATTAACAACATTACACAGATTTCAAATGATTCTTATTAGGTTCGCAATATACAAATTAAATAGAGAATGACTCAGAACTGAGCCCTGAGGGAGCCCTCTATAAATCGTTCTCTTAATTTCACCATCTGGGCCATCAACGACAACAGATCGCTCAGCAAAAATATTATGAATTAGTTGACAGACATGAATTGGGATTTCGAGGTTTCTCATTTTTTCTAGAAGAGTCGGTAGGTGGACATTATCATAGGCTGCATTTATGTCTATGAATGCTACAACTGTAAATTGTTTATTTGCGAAGGCTGTATGGATGCCCGTAATCAGAATACTGAGATTGTCTATACAAGATAGTGATTTACGAAATCCAAATTGGAACCTGGAGAGTAGAAAATTATGCTCCATATGCCATTCTAATCTATTTTTAATGATACGTTCCATTATTTTAAAAAAAACATGATGAAAGGGCAATTGGGCGATATGATTGTCCTTGGCTAGGGTCTTTTTGAGGTTTTAGAATAGGAATGATTTTTTGGGATTTCCATTCCCGGGGGACTGTACCTGAGTTCAGACACAGGTTATACAAGCGCAATAACTTTTTTTGAAAGTCCAGTGGGGATTTTTTAAGGAAAGAGTAGGATAGTCCATTGATTCCAGGAGCGGAATCTGATACTGACTTTAAAGTGATCACCAACTCTTCCATAGAAAAGGGTGAATCAAGCCATGAAGAAGGCATGTAATTCAAGGAAGGAAACGGAGACATTATTTCACCGACAAAAGGGACATAAGAAGGAGCTATTTTATTTACAAATTCTTCTAACCACGAAAGGTTTAGCGGAGTTTGTTTAGGAGCGCACAAAGATGCACGAAACCTTTTTATCATGTTCCATGTATAGGACGGCGGATGATCGGGGGACAGGGAAGAGCGAAATTTGTACCATCCATCACGTTTCTTTCTCTTCAATAGTCCCTTGACCTTAGCTTGGATATTTTTTGCACTAAGGAAATTGTCCAGACTCATATCTACTCTATATTTACGCATTGCTTCCTTTCTTAATTTAATTGCTTGCGAACATTCCTCATCCCACCAAGGATTACTATATGATCTCTTCAGGCGAGGTTGAGCTTTTGGGATTGATGCATTGGCTGCAGAGAATATAACGTCCGATATTTCAGAAAATAATGTTTGTGGTTCGGCCAAAATTTCGAGGTTGAGGTTATTTTCAAGATTTTTTTCAATATTTTCTCTAAATTTTGGCCAATTGGCTTTTTTAAAATTAATTTTTTTAGTTATTTTAGGGATAGATTTCACTGGATGAAATGGTATAGATAGTATGATTGGAAAATGGTCACTGGAATGAGGGTCGCATAATATTGACCAGTTAGTACAGCTGGATATGTTTGCTGTGCATATTGATAAATCAACTGCACTAGGTTTCTGCGAAGGAACATTTATTCTAGTCGGAGACCCATCATTTAGTAAGCAGAGGTTATTATCATCCATAAAGGAGATAATTTGTTTGCCAGATCTATCAGAAAAGCTACTTCCCCATGAAGGGAAATGAGCATTGAAATCTCCAAGAATGAAGTACGTACGAGGCAAGAGTGAAATAATCGAGGACCACAAATTAGGGGTAAAGGAAGTTTGAGGAGGAATATATACTGAGACAAAACCAATTCCGTTAATATCTGCTGCAACAATTTGAATATTTGGGAGAGTTGGAAGGGGAATATTTTTGAAAGGAAGGGAAGAATGAATTAACAACGCGGCTCCTGCTCTACCATCGTCTCTGTCTTCACAGAGAAAAGAGAAACCTGATATTGAATAATCAAGACCAGGTCTCAGCCATGTCTCGGATATACAAGCAATTTTTATAGAGCAGGTATGGAGGATATGTACAATTTCATGTCTATTAGAAACAGCGCTTCTACTGTTCCATTGTAAGATATTGAGGGAGTAAATATTACTGTGTGTCCGCTGTTGAAGGTGAGCCATGGTTAATTTTTTTTAGAGAGTTAAGAAGCGGAAGGAAACTGGCTACGTGGGACGGTAAATTATCAGTATTGGATATTACTGAGAATAATAATTGGGCAATTAAGGGGATGAGATTATTTATAATATTGTCTTGATTTTCTTGATGGGTTTGTTGGGAAGCTGTAAACTCCTCCGTCGGAATGGCACACCCCACAGAAGGATTAGAAGCCTGCCCATTCAAATAGGAGAGCAAGTCGTCGTGGGCTTTGTTTCCATAATAAGAAGTTGTTTTTTTTTTGTATTTCATTAATTGGCTTATATTAAAATAGTTTAATGGGAGGCTTAGCAGCAGATGGAATGGGATTCAAATTATTACTGACAACAACGTTTGAGAAGCTTTTTGTAGCTGCCGGGTACAGTTTAGATGCTTGAATGTAAGAGATGTTTTGAGATGCCATAGCATGCTTGATGTTTTTTTGTCTCGGTAATTCTGGGCAGGTGTTGCTTACGGCAGTGTGGTTTCCTGAACAATTTACACAGGTAAATATGTTTTCTGATGAGCAATTTTCTCCCAGGTGAGATTCAGTACATGTATAACATCTAGGAGGGGATCTACATTGGAGTTTCGTATGTCCATAGCGACAACATCTATAACATAAGATAGTGGGATAGAAATAAAGTTCGACAGGTAAGGAGTTATAAAATAGGTATACATGTTCAGGGAGTGATTGCCCTTCGAATGTGAGTACCACAGTTTGTGAGGGTTTTCATATTGGAGTATCGGAGGATTTATCCTTATAGTTAAGTCTTATGGCTTTCAGGACTTTACCGAATTGAGCTGGGACTGACATTTGTTCAATTATTTCCTCCTCACTTAACTCGGTAGAAATGCCGCGAACAAACCCCATTTTGGTCACCTTATAACGAGGAATGTAAGCCTTCAAGTTGTTTGTTGAAAGAAATGACGAATCGATAAAAGAGTTAGCCACATTTGAATTTGTAAATGATATAGAAATTTTATTCCGCCCCTCGGATTTAACTCCTCCAGGAGAAATATTAAAAATCTTGCTTTTGTGGAGAAGACTTCCCATTTTTGTGGGATGTAATGTGTTAGTGGGTTCCTTATCCTGTACAAATACAATGAACGGGCCAAGAGAGTGTGGCGAGTATTTAATTGAAGGAATGACTTTCAAATCGTCATTCTTGTTTATTGTCGAAGTTGGGTCTGGAGACAAAAAAATCGGAGACGAGGGATCGGCCTCTTCTCGACGTCTTTAAGAACAACTCATATCCGGAGGGTCCTGGGGCTTAAGTAAATTACTCATATTGCTATTATTATAGCCCCAGTAACACAAATAATATAATAAAAACAAAAAATATATATATCAACTAAATCAAGGGAGTCGTATTCCCCGATACGAACTCCCTTTATATGAAACAACAATAAAAAATATAACGATAAAACAAAAGTATTATAATGGAATGATACAACAAAAATTAAATTGCTTATCTGAGCGCTATCAAAGCGCGTAGAACTGTAGGATTGCAACAATACGGAACGCTAACACTGGTACACACGGGAACTACCGGACGCGTCGAATGCTACGATCGAACTCCAATGAGGATACAACGTATACTAAAAATTAAAAATCTAAAACTGATGAATAACCATTGTCCCCGAAGTATGTTATAATTCAACAAATTAGTGGTATACACAATGTGTCTTCTTTTTAATTATTTAAATAAAGAAAAGTCATTCTGTACTTATTGAAGAAGTAAAAAAGAATTACTTCAAAAATAGCTAGCCCAGCTCTTTCCCGCTCATTATTTGCGAATTTCCTCATTAAGCCAACGAATGAAGTTATGTGCATTTCGTGGTGGATTCATTAAAAACTCATTTAAAGTATTTTTCGTTTCGCCGTTCTAAATTTGAACACCTAATCGCCGCCTCATTTCCGAACGGTGCCGACGTGGAGCTCTCCCTTCGGCTATTCCCCTCTCTTTTCGTGGAGTCGATTTACGTACAAAGCCGTCCTTGTCTCCATCCAGACGCAGTCAGCCCCCGCGAAACAGTGTTGTCAGATAAAATGTTAATATAAATATTATGAGGGCACTTATTCGCGAAACAGTTTTTTTTTTGTAAAAATTCTTCCGTTCTTTGAAATGAGTCGCTAATGTCAACAATATAGACTTTGTTACAAAACCAATTTCTTTCATGTACTAATAATCAATTTGTACGTTCTGTAAAAGTCGTGTAGGTATAAGGTTTGTGTGGAATGGATTTTACTGAATTTAATTTGAATGACCTTAATATTGTGAAAAAATCTGCTATGACCAAAACATTTACTCTTGTGTTTGTAAATAATGAATTGTATAACTTAGCCTACAGTATCACCAGGATTAACTATGGCACGACCGTCTCATTCTGTAATCATATGTCTTCCTCTTTTATATGGAGCCAATAGTAGTGCAGGTAAGAGGAAAATATATTTTTTCTCATGAGTCAGTGATTCAAATAATCAATGGTTATTGATATCCTTGCTTATCAAATGTATGTACATTACGTACTATAAAAGCTACTACGAACACAGTTTAGTGTGAGAGAATATAAATAGGTGCCTGGCGCACTGCTGTGTTGAGATTGCAAACAGAAATTACCGTATGTCTGTCTCGCTAGCGTGCATTTACTACTAACAACACAACGGAGAACACTTAATAATAAAAAATATTTGTTGTCATCAATAAATTGTATGGTGTGCCTTTATCATGCGATCGGGTTAACATAATATGGATTCCCACCGTGCAGTATAGTATGTATATATATTTAGTAGGTAGGAGTATATTCATTCTACCCTATTTGATTTTTTTATAGCATAATTTTTTTAAGTCTTCAATCGTGAGTTATAATTAGTTTGATTATAAAATATAATTTTTGTGCATTGTGTCATTGTGTAAATTATATCATTTCATGGAAGTGCTTTTTCAAAATATTTTCCAAAATAAGTTTTTTTTTTATTTAATTTAATTTTTGTTAATAACTTTAAATTTTATCAGGCAGGTTAGGATTTTGTTGTCAGCCGTATCTATAGACCAAAGAATAATTGGCATTTGTCCCAAAAATATGTATTTCTGAAATATACAATGGAACCCAATTTATTGAGAGCTTTCAATGCCTTCGGGCATATTTTATTGTCTATCTTCTTGCATTATAAATGAGTTAAGGCAACTATCCGAAGAATTGCAATAAGCTTAAATGCTTCTGACGTCAAATATCAGCAAGATTTACAATTAACTTGACTTTTGACAATAAACTTTTCTGTCATAATGCTTTATTTTGTAAGAATAGAACAAATACTGTATAATATTAGTCCAAGCATATTAACGTTGCTTCATTTTGAATATTTTCTTGCGTATTATTTATATACAGCTAATTTTAACCGTATTGTTAACATTATTATTTAACCATTGATTCACTGCATGATCTGAAAAATAAATATACTTCAATTTCGATTTCGATTAGACTTTCATTATTGAGAATTATAAATTTAACTAGCTGTGACCCATCTAAAATGACGGAACATTGCTTGGCGTCTTTGCTAAGCCCTGGTATAAATTTAAAGTATCTTTTTGGCGGTCCACGGAGAGGCGGCCGTAGTAACATGCGTATAGCGGCCGGATCGGTTTGCTAGCCCGGGGTTCAAGCCCCGTCTCCGGCCGTTTAATTTGTTTTTTAGCCGTGAATTCGAACGAAATTACGGATGTTACACGAAGTTACGGATGGACAGACAACAAAATTATTATGTTTGATAAGATAATGTTACAAACAACATTTATAAGTACATTTATATGGCAGTAACTTTGTGGTGCGACATGATTATTTTAATTCAAACTAAATTGAATTTAAAATAATTTTATTATTTGTTATAATCTACGTATATATTTATTAATTACACTTACATGTTTCGGAAAAATCTTTCCATCTTCAGGGTGTTTTATATATGTCAAAATATCAAAATGAATGATGTATTTGGTTTTGGTTTTCTAAATTATATTATATTTTATTATTATTATAATAATTATAAAAAAAGTTCTTGATTACACAAAATTATTGGAAAGATTTTTAAAATTGGACTAGTAGTTAAATTTAATAGATTATTAATTATATTTTTTTTTACTTTTTCATGCCTTACTAATTTCTAATGATTCTAAATTATTTAATTTCAGACCAAAATAATAATTATAAATCTTTATCAAAACCGTGACCATTTTCTTATAAATGATTTGAATATTCAGAAAAACCATGACTGTTCAGACATCTTTATCTAGAAAATTTAGAACAAAATACATCATTGATTTTGATTTTTTGATATATATAAAACACCCTGACGATGGAGAGGTTTTTCCGAAATATGTAGGTGTAATTAATAAATATGTAAGTAGATTAAAACAAATAATAAAATTGATTTTGTAAAATTTCGTTCTAGAAAGTTGCTCAGCCAATAGAAAAAATAATTTCCACTTTGTAAGGCACACACGTTAAGTTAATTTAATACGACTATAGTTTCATAATTTCTGTATTTAGGTTAGTTATAAATTTTACCTGATGATGAGAGAGACCGTTCCTCTCGAAACTATAGTTGTGCTAAATTAATTCAACGTATGTGCATTACAAAGCTCAATTTAGTTGCAATTTAAAAAAACATATACGTAAATAAACATTGATTAATCACGATAACTTTTTCTTTATTAAATGACAAATAAAGCTATGTACATTGTAAACTGTTCCAATTTATATTATCCTCGTGAGGCTATTTTAGATTTTATAATTAATAAGAGATACTTTACGTGCCTAGGTAATATTTACATTCCGCTCGATTTCGTAGAGTTTATTTTTCGCAAGTAACGGATGCTCAAAAAAATTTAATTAATGAAAAAAAGCGACATGTCCAAGAAAAATTTAGAAATAAGCTTGGACTAATTTGTAGATGTGCCAGAGGCTAATTATGGCAACAGCAACATGGTAATGCCAGTAGAAGATTCTTTGCTAATTCCGAAGCGTCCACTAATATTACATTAGGCCGAAACCTCTAAAAAAATCAAAACCGTTCAAGCCAGAAACGATACAGATGTTGTTGTCGTGGGACGCGGATGCTCAATCTGAAGAAAACGATACGATGATGAAGCTGACATTGATAGTGATGATGCTTTAGACGAAGAAGGGTGGTATATATCTTCATTCTTACACTGTATATTTATTTTTTGGAAAAATTAATATAAATGACATAACTTATTTTTATTTATTTTTTTGTTGTATATAAATATTAGGTCCTTACATATGAAATTGGCGTTTTGCCGTACTGGCAAATTTGATCTCAAATATCTTCTCTTTGGTTAGGAATTCCAAATCCAAATTTATACAGCTATTTACTCATGTATTTGTGTTTTGAAAATTATAATTCATTTGTTTTTTCCTCAATTGTTTTTTTCTTTACGTCACTCAGTTTACAAAATGAAAAACTTGAAATATCGCCTTATTTACGAGTACGAGTTCCACCGTGGCACCGGTGCTGCAGAAACGGCTCGAAGGATTAATGATGTGTATGGCGACGGTGCCGCAAAAGAAAACACAGTGCGTTTTTGGTTCCAACGTTTTCGTTCTGGAAATTTCGACCTGCAGAACAAGCCCCGTGGACGGCCGGAGACCAAAGTTGATAATGAAGAATTGAAGGATATTGTGGAAGCGGATCCATCGCAAACCACATCCGAGTTAGCTGCAGGCTGCGGTATTAGTGATAAAACTGTTTTAATCCACTTGAAGCAAATTGGTAAGGTGAAAAAGCTTGAAAGGTGGGTACCTCACGAATTGAGTGAAGCAAATCAACAAACGCGCGTTGACTGCCGCGTTGCATTACTCAACCGGCACAATAATGAAGGGATTTAAAATCGAATCATTACCTGTGATGAAAAGTGGATCCTGTACGATAATCGGAAGCGCTCATCGCAATGGCTGAACCCTGCCGAACCAGCCAAACCATGCCCCAAGCGAAAATTGACTCCAAAAAAGTTACTTGTGAGCGTTTGGTGGACTAGTGCTGGTGTCGTTCACTACAGCTTTCTTAAATCTGGCCAGACGATTACGGCAGATGTCTATTGTCAGCAACTGCAAACCATGATGGAAAAGCTAGCTGCTAAACAACCGAGGCTGGTTAATCGCTCTAGGCCACTGCTGCTTCATGATAACGCTAGACCACACACTGCACAACAGACGGCTACCAAATTAGAGAAGCTTCAATTGGAATGTCTAAGACATCCACCGTACTCTCCGGACCTTGCCCCAACAGATTACCATATTTTTCGAAATTTGGATAACTTCTTGCAAAGGAAAAAATTCAACTCCGATGGGGCAGTCCAAACCGCCTTCAAAGATTTTATTGATTCCCGTCCGAATGGTTTTTTTAGTAAAGGGATCGATGAACTACCTATGAGATGGCAAAAGTGCATAGATAGCAATGGTACATACTTTGATTAAATAAATATATTATAATAAAAAAAAATCGGCTTTATGTTACTCCCATCCTAACGTCAATTTCATATGTAAGGACCTAATATTTGGATAAATATTCTTTATTTTAATTTTTTTTTTATATATTAAAATGTTTTTAGTAACGCACTATTATGACACATTGTAGAGACCTTTAAAATTTATTTTTTAAATAGAAATTAATAAGTACAGAAATTGATGGAATATTTTAGTGAACGGTGAATAAAGTGTCAAAGCGAATCATAAGTGTCTATTTACGAGTGATAAATTTGCGAAACAGTTTAATTTAAGGAATAGCGTTACATTTAATAGTGATAAGCGATGTGCGTTAGTTTGATTAATTCAGTAAACAATAAATCCTGTATTAAATCCCAGCGTTTTCATTAATTCCTCCTGCAGCCATGACACGTGACAATATTTTACATTTAACAAAGATCCTGCTAAATATGAATTAGTTATCAGCAGGTTTCTTCTATTCCTAATGAATACACTTAATAACCATTTAAGAACAGTGTTGGATTACATAAACATTTATAAAATTATATAAACGTAGTTGGCGTGTACATAGTTTACTATTGTTCAGTTTTTCAGTTCAATATTGTTCATTCAATTTCCGAGAATCGTTTATTTATGTCATTATTAAAAAGTTATTATTTCTTATTTAGTGGTCTGTATACATAATTGATTAGAAATAATATAAAGTTATTTTATTTCTTATAAAGAAGTGTGCTTTTAGAATTTCACAAGAATCAAAATCTTTTGTTTGTATATTTGTCGGTATATCTTTTCTTATGTGCAGAATCCCCCCTCCTCCTTTAATTTTTTTGTTTGTAGAATTGTATTTAATTACTAGTTTTAAATCATTCTATTTGATCCTCTTTAATATTGACTTCGGTAAAGATTCTATTTTGAATTTTATGATTTGATGAATTGAATGAATACAACTATTTATTTCGGTACAGAATTGATCAAAGTTTTTTTTGTATTGATTTTAAATTAACATGAAAAATATTAAATCCACCAGCATCAACGTATTTCTCCCACTCACATCAATAAAAAGTATGTTTTTTTCGTCAATTGGAACATTATGATTATTGTTGCTCATAATTGATGCCATGCCTTGTGACGTTTCATTTTGTAATGATATCCTGGCAACTATCACTTCAATTTATTTACACTATTTTCGTATAGTTTAGTATGCCGGAAGTAACATAATCATTTTCATGCTGCAACGTTGTTACGTTAAGCGTCTGTCACGTTCTACTGCTTGAGAAATATGCAAATTAATGTTTATGTAGTGGTCGGATCTTCGAAGTAAGTAGAGTATTCTGTAATACTATCCTCAATGTTTGGTTTTGTTTTGCGAGAAAAACTTAAACATTTTGACGAATTTGTAATTTTTTTTTTAATATAACTTATTACAGTTTATTACATTTTGTTTTATTCTAGTCTATTTAAACTATAATTGTAGGTTTTAAGAGAGAAGGCAGTATCAAAAAAAAATACAGTCATCGAGGATTACTTATTTATAATGTACTGAATTTGAGATTTTATAGGAAACATAAATATAAAATAAATATGTTTCCTATAAATTTAAAAGAGACGTAATTTTGGATGGGAAAGAAGCATTAAATATAGAATTCAGTACATTTTAAATAAGTGATCCTCGATGACTGTATTCAAAACATTTTTTTAAATTTTTTGATATTGCTGCCTTTGCTTTTATACTCCACAATAAATACATAAATTTTATTGGCTGTACCTCTCCAAAAAGAGACTAACTCTTGCGCTACTACAGGGACTTTTACGTGATTATCTTTTTTTATACATGTTTTTAAAAAATTATTTAATTATCAATTGTGTTTTTTGTAGTGTTCATTAATTTTCTTTTTTATTTGTTTGAACTTAGTTATGTTCTTAATTTCTTTAGGGAGGCTTTTGGAATTATTTATTCCTTAATTATAAATCAATAAATATAAAAGAATTTTCTTACAAAAACGCAAGTTTTATAATAAGAAGATCACGCAACTGCTATTGTGATAAATTTTTCGTTTAATATTACTTTTTATATCAGCTTGGATGTTTAAAATTCACTTAAGTATTTCGTAAAATACATCCAGTGCTGTAAAATATCTTTAATCCGAAACCTGATTTTAAAAAAACGATGAAAGAGAAAGTTTTCTGGAAAAAATGTAACATCAAAGCATTTTCATGCCGTTGTTTTAAATTATGTTTTCCCTTCCATTTTAACAAAAAAAAATAGGCTCGATTAACTATTAATTCCTTAAAATATTTTTGAGGAACATTATATGTTAAGATATTGCCTTTTATATGGTTACTTATGTAATAAAATCATAGGTAAAGTTTACAATAGTTGTAAAATGCTACGTAAAATGAGAGATATGGTAATCATTATTATGATTTTGTTTAAATATAAATTTTATGTCGATAACAATGACCTCTCAGTAAGAGTAAGAATCAACATTTAAACATGCTGTTTATGATTTAATGAACGAAAATACACATTCCACATTTTCGTTCGTTTTATCGAATTATTTACTGATCAGCTCAAATATATCCTTTAAGCTGAAGCCACTCTCCCGCCAGAATTGTCAGTTTTAATCTACTATCTATAAAGAATGTATGTAGATTCTGTTGCTTACTTCAGAAAATCCAACTTCAAACCGACAATCTTTTTTGTTATTTATATTTTTATTGTGATTTCATTCATTCATGTAATCAGAGATTTTTTACAATTTGTACATTAAATTAATAACTAAACATTAACAATTATAAATATTACTTTTTTACGATTATTTTTTATAAATCAGTTTAATATTTACGCATGTAATAATATAAAGACAAATAATACGATTATTAAATGGTAGTATTTTGCTGTTTATTCCTCAACGTTTTATTTTTCTGCTTTTTCTTTTTATAATTTATATAAATCTGACATTATACATTATTAATTGTTATCGAATTATATATATTCTGATAACTGAATGTCTTATCATAAATTCTCTCTGGTATATACACATATATTTAATAACATCTGTTCCAGCGGTCCAGTAGAGGACATATGCCTCCCCCAAGTCCTCCAAGATTTTTCGTTGCTGGTTTGGTTCGTTGTCTGACCGCTACTGCCTGTTTGTTTGTCGTTTGACAGACATATATCCTCCAGGCCCAAGGTCTGCCACTTAAGTTTTGCCATCCTTTCGATTTTGGTTCGGCTACATATTCACCAATTTTTCTTCCGTTCACAAGATGGAAACCTTAAGACAGTTCTCTCCGCGGCTCTTTTATCTATCTCGAGCATAGTCACCATGGTATTCACGAGTGTCTCATCTGTATATAACATACATACATAGAATATACAATACGTCTTGTTATTGTGCTGTCTTTTTTCAAAAAATGTTTGCGACTAAGTTGTAGATTGCTGATCTATGCGTAGGTACAAGATATGAAATATCTTCGATACTTTGAACATTAATTATATTAATATTTAAATCTGAAAAACACAGCCCATTTAATCCATCAAAACAATTTCTAATCTTTCGACAATATTTTGTAGTGCATATTTTTTCTATACGGTTGTGTTAGCAGTTTCTGTCTTCAAAATTAATATTGCTGTATACTAGCACCAGCCTTGTTACACAGATATGTAATATTTGATCGTGAGAAACTACGTAATATATTTTCACGGGACGTGACTTTGGGAGGCAAATAAAAACACTAAAATCATCAAAACTTTTATTAATTTCCCAAAAAGACACGAATTAAATCGGAATACTGTTCATAAATTTATAGTTACTAAATATTTATTGAATATTCTACATACTTAATACTACGCTATTTCTTAATCCGCACTGTTTTACGCTGTTTTTATTGCTTCGATCACTTTCTATAAAAAAAAACTCCGTTCAAAACATAACTAACATTTTGTTAAGTAGTAACAATTTTAAAAATTAACAATTATAGTTATGCACTTCTTATATTATGAATGGTTATGTTAAATTTATATAATTTAAATATTGTTAATGTTTTTTTTGTTACTATATTTTATAAATTAATAAAACCGGTATAAAGACAGTCGCATAAGACGTGCATTTAAAAATTAATAAAAATGAACTATCCTGTAGCGTTACAGCAATCCAATTTTCAAATTTATGACGGTAGAAGAAGACTTGATTTCATTTTCAAAAATGTGCCCTCGGAAAAGGAAACACATACACCTTTTTCAAATAGTATTGCCACTTGTAAAGTAGATATGACTTTCTTTTGTATTTATTTACCTGTGCGTGCCGCACAGAAAGGCATTCGGATATTATGTATTGAATAAATTATTATACTTTTGTGTCATTTTCAATTTTGATGTTATTTGTAGTCCAATTATTCGTTGCACATTTCTTTTCATAAATAATGTAAAATATTTGCCTGTACACCAAAATTATTACTTTGTGCTCATTTTTTAATGTAAAATGTGATGTAAAATTGTAATGATTTTTTTTATTGGTTTCGGATAATCTTAAAAATGCCTTTATTCATGTAGGGGAGGGGGGGGCATAGTGAGGTAGCGGGGCATAGCGGGGAAAAACGCCGTGCAATGTTTCAAAGAGCTCACTTTAATTGGTCGTCAGTCGGCACGTGACCTTCACGTGCGATCCATGCCATTTCGACAGCCGTTTATGCTATATAAAAAAAGACTAAAAAACAGTGTTTTCATTAAAAAAATACGTGAAATTAAACAGCAATACTTTCTCGAGCTCAATTATATATTGTGGTTGTTAATTTTTCGTTTTGAAGCAGTACCTTCTGGACTTCATAATTAAAAGTACAAGATTGTCTGTGAAAAAGGAAAGATTTTGTCAGTTTATGTTTTGTTGGTAAAGTAATAATACATTTATGTATTCACATGTCGTAGATTTTTTATCGTAATCGTGAAAAACGTATCCATAGACGTTCGCAATGCATTAAACCGTGATATTGAGTCAAAAATTGTTGTTTAATCATAATATTTTATCTTGTAGGTATGTTTGAGTCTTAAGTATCCCACTATGCCCTACCCTCCCCTACTTACATTACTACTTATATTATTCGAATTATTCATATCGGTATTTTTTTATTATTACATGTATTTATACATCAACTGACATTGAAATTTCACCAATGTTGCGAGACTCTAATAATGTTATTAAATTACGTTCACACAAAATGAAAAATTGATTATGGCAATTTCCCCGCTTCCCCGGAGCGCGGAGCGCCGCCCCCGGCTCGGGCCGCACACCCCCGCTCGGCCCGCGCTCAGTTGCCTAGCGCCAGTCGCGCCGGGCGTACGGCGCTGTGGACGCGCGCGCTCCCGCAATCCCCGCAAGTTTTCCCACATTTTCCAGCCCAGTGAAAAATCAGCCGTGAAAACTGCGTGCGGAACCCGCCAGGCCGCGCGTGCTTCCGGTCCGCAAACCTCGGCCCGTGTTTCACCGCTCGATTAATACTAACAACCCGCCTTTTTGCCCACGCAGCATCGCCAGCGGGACGGACACCGCGCGGCGGCTCGCTAAATCATGCCTCGCCATGCTTTCCCTGTGATTCTAATGGTATTGTGGTGGTTTGTGGATATATAAGCTAAAATTGTGTTTTTATCGCGGCATCAATGTTCAGTTCGAAAGTGTATTTATTCGGCGTGGAACAAATCGAGCGCAAATCCTCGAGGCTCCGAGGATTTTTATTTATTTGAAACCAGTTTTATATTTTCATTTGTTTAACGCATGTCTCGACACTTTTACTTCGTTTTTGATTTATTTTGACATTTTCACACCACCCGCGTCTCAACAAATGGCCACCGTGAGATTTATGTAGCGTGGTCATTTTATTTATTCTTCGTGAATCATATTATTAGGGTTGAGAATATAATAATTATTCGGAATGAATGAATATTTTTTATGAAAAAATTACTTAAAACTAATATTTATCTATTTGATAACGAACTCTGTTTTACAAGCCAGGGATTAAATATTAAAAACAATTCATTATCTGTTTAAATTAATATTCACAAATTTTAACACGAACAACTTACATGAAAAACTCATACCCCAGTTGCAACAGACGAAAAACGCATTGCACCAGATATCGAGCTAACATGTGGGTCATTTATCATATATATTCATGATGTTTGCACATGTTCACATTTATATGTTGTGGACAACTTTTTATTAATAAATCGACGCTTAAGATAATCCTTGATTTTAAAAGTTTTTAGCTTTCATTAATAAAGGACAGAATTTGAAGTTGTACCTACGCCACGTTACGAGACATTTTATGATTTTATTAATTCGATTAGTGTTATACGTACATAATATGTAGTAATAAATGGTAAATATTTGCCCTCTGTAGGGAACCTAATACTTTTCTCGTCGCCCTAGGATTACGTGAGAAATACCAAATGCTCAAATCGACTTTGGGGATAAATTGAATTACTCTCCTTCAATTCTCCTCTTTCAACAGATGTTGCAGCAGATTGTTCCAAGTGATTGGATATTGTCACGTCAGAGTCCCAAATTCTGAAAACTCTTAAAAATTGAAAATATGAAAGATGATAGCTCGAATTGATTGAAGAAAAATCATATAATTATTTGCCTTCTGATTCATATCTATGGAATGCTTTTCATATTTTAAGGATTTGTATAATATTTCATTTTATATACACGTTCGTTTTGTAAGAAAATACCATATTATTATTTTGGTAGATTTATGTCCTCTTCAATCGTCTTATTAACTATGCCCTTCTTTCATTTATTTACTCAAATGTTTGATGAACGAAAACGATTGTGATGCGAGTGAAAGATTTGCGAACATATAACCAAAATAAAATAATATGTCATCATTACTCCCATTCTTTTAACTCTTAGCGTCTACTTGTCGGCTTATCTGCTTCTGTCGAAAAAACTTTGGATCAATTTTTAACCCTTTTCCCGTGATACAATCGAGCTGAAACTTTGCAGGCAGACTCGTAGCGACGATGAAAATGATCTAACATATTTTCGTTTAAAAAAAATTAATAATTATAGTATAATTTTGTATTTTACGAAATTTTAACGATTTATTTCAAATTGGAAACCATACAAATGTTCTAAAAAATTAATAGAATAACCGATATGATTTTTAAAAATGTGAAACCATTAAAATTAAAAAATATAGGTACACTTACTTAAAAAATATCAACATCTATACCAGGTTTAAATCAATATATTCCGTTTGAACATCAGTTTGCAAGAAAAGTTTGATTATACCTGATGACGTCATGGAATATTTTAAGTTTGAATTACTCCGACGGTGTTATAGGTACTTCACTACGAATTTTGAAAATTTATGACAATTGGTTCACAGCACCCTTCTGTTTTTGGGGAGAAATCGAATAATAATTTATTTCATTTAGATTTTTGCTTAGTTTTGAAGGAATCTACATTACTCAAATCTGATTCTGACTATTTTAAATCATTTGACGCTGAAAATACATAAGGCACGATATTGCTGCTAATTGAATCTATCAAAATCTTGACAAATGTTCTTCGAATAATCTTCAAATCATGAAGTGTCTTATTGGAGCTCAAAACATCTGACATTTTAGAAATATATTATATTCCTGCAAGTTTAGTGTTATGTTACATGTTTTGATTCGCCTTTAATTGTTTTTATATTTTACAAAGAAAGGAAGTATAATAAAAACTTGGTTTTTATGGGTTAGTTTTTTTTCATTGTTACCTCACATACCCATCAAAATTAAGCTCCAATTTATGATAGCCTTAAATTATGTGTATTATTCCGAATAACATTTTTTGAGACCATCAAATAAGGTGTAAAGCATCTAATAAATAAAAATAAATTTTAGCTTGTTTACCGCAAGATACGGCCGTGAATGAAAACAAATTGATGACATATTAACATAATTTATTCTCATCCTTTACTTCGCAAAGCTCTCGCGAACAGCCAATGATATGGACCAAAGTTTAAGTGAAAATGGATCTTGACGTGATGAGGATTCATTACAGTAACAATTATTATTACATGACAGTAACAATTCAACAGAATTGTTACTGTCATGTAATGAAAAATTTGTAATCAATAATTTACAGATTTTACAAAAATAAATTTTTAATATGATAGATAGTTTTATGAGGCTAATATAAATTGTTGTAGAATGTTGTACAAATACGGTTAGTCAAAAGGATTTCTGTTTACAAAAGCCTTAAGTTATTTTATCTGTTGATTTTACGGTTATATTCAGCGGAATAATTAAAGTATTTGCGATGAAAAATCCCAAAAACATTCATTATATGCAGTTCTATGTTTCTGTAGTGTATATATTACAGGTAAAAAATCTACGGGCAAATACATTTTATAGAGATAATGTAAAATTTTGCAATCAAAATGCACTAAAACTCATTAAATATAATAATATGGAACACCTTATTTTAAATTTTACACGATTTGTGAATTTACATTTATTATTTTACAACTTTATTTTATTAATTTACATTATCTTGGATTATTCGATTGTTCGATTAAAATTGTCCTATCTTCGTACCTCGATATAGCATTTTTTTCCTTTGGCACCACCTCTTAACGTGATTATATTGAACGATGAAGCATCGTTTATGTATAATTATTTAAAACGAGTGGAAAATGTTTTCTTTCCCGTGATTGAAATCGTTATGAAGGAATTTCGCAGAAAACGTAAATTTGGAGAGAGCGGGCGCCGATGTTGCCGAGCCAAATTATTCTTCATTCTTTAATGTTCAGGAATCTAGTTATCAGGTCCGACGATTTAGAACAAAGTGTTTCTGGGAAGATTAATAATTAAATCTATTTTATGGAATGACTTACTAATTAATGATTAAAATCATTAACCTCTTTACATCCTTTGAAAGCTTCAGATTGATCTGGAAAAATCGAATTATTTAAAAAATAAAAATGAAATATTCTTCTGTGTGTAGTTTTCTGGATTATTCTGGCTAGTTAACCTGACTTCTCCAGAAATTTCAGGGTACAACATCAGCTTTGATGATGGACCCTGCAATGGAATCCGAAACATCGGCCAGAGAGGTCAAATATACACGGCAGAATATCCCGAAATACCACATACAGAAAATTATGAACGACCGTAAAAACCTGTCAACATTTTTAAAAATGAAATATTTTTCGCTTTTCCTTTTTTTAAATAAAAAATATAGTAGAATGATTTTTTTCAATACATATTTTCACCAATAGCTGTTAAATTTTTCTTTAATATAAACACATTTCATTAATTAGGACAGGCCGTTTTACTTTTAAAAATGTTGCAAATATAAATTTTAAATGATGTAATAAATATAGTATTGTTCAATTCAATTTTGTGGCTGATGTGTTTTAACATTTATATAATAACAATATTTATAATAAACAATAATAATTATATTTAAAATAAATAAAATATCCTAACGGAGAGTGTGAGAGCAAGGCTCCCGAGATGAGATTTCTAAGGAGGTTAGTAGGAGTCACAGTGATTGAGAGAGTGAGAAGTGCCGATATAAAGCACTCATTCGGCATGGAGCCTTACTTATAGAAAAAAAGATACTTCACAAAAGAAAAATCACAAACGAGGTGGCTTGGACATGTGCCACAGGAAAGAATACCAAGAATAATCCTCTTGGAAACTCTGGAAGGAAGATGGCCGGTGGGTCGCCCTAGATTAAGCTGGGAGAGGCAAAATAAATTTTTATGAAAACAAAATGGGTCTAGACGGGGGAATAGGGAAGCGCCTTGTCAAGTCTTTGGGCGCCCGATCCTACGACAAGGGTATGAAGATGATCATGAACAAATAAAAAAAAAATTGACGTATAAATTGTAATACAGCATAAATAAATAAATTATTATACATTTCAATAATAATTTATTATAAATAAATTATTATTGAAAGGACTCGTCACGAAAAAAACAGATTTATAATCAATACCTATATTACTTTTTATTTATTTTTAAGGTTTTTGATGCCTTTTTTGACGTACGGATACCTTATTACGATATGATAAGAATATTTTATTAGTTAATAGGCATATTGTTTTTAAGGTAGACTGGTATACATTTATGTATTTTGAATGATTTCTGGTCCCCACAGTGTATTGGCAGCGTGTCACCGTTACCGCTCTATATAGTTACATAACCACACATCTAAAAATCTTTATCCAATACACGCTTGTGTAGACATAAAATAAAACGAGGGTAGTACCTACCTACATACTGGGGTACTGACAGTGAATTTATTATTAATATTTTATTACTGAAGTTATTACTACCCAAAATTTCAGAGCCCCTTTCTTTCTTCGATATACATTTGTGTTTAAAGTTTAAAATATGAAAAGCTTATTATGATTGGAAGTTTTTTTACTTACTTATAAAATAATGTCATAATATTCCTTGTAAAATAATTGTATATTATTGTTCTTCTACTTACAAAGCGACAAGTCTTAAGTCCAATCCCTGTAATTATATATTATCATAACGAGCTGTGTGAATTCAGTTTGAGACTGTAAGAGTATCAGTGCAAAATCAATATGATCTAAATTACTCGTCAAAACAATGTTGCTTGAAAGGGAATTTTTATCTAGGTACATAAAATTTTCCTGACGATAAGATAAGATACAAATGTGTCGACTTGCGACAACCCCTTTTATTTTAACTGGATAATATATAGCTTGGGTCTACCACAAAAGTCCATTTTAAATATTGGTGAAAGAATTTTTGAAATCTGATGAGTAGTTTCGTAGGTTACCTCCTTACAAACTTCTTTTTTTAATTTTAGTATAGATTGGCATACACGGTTCTTACGTAAAAACGTTATTAAAATATCTTATTTTGAAACTTTGTTAATAAGCAGGAATTCACCTTTTTTATTTCCACAATTTTTTTTTTAAATTTTGAAAAATCGGATGAGCAGATTCGTAGATTACCTCCTTACAAACTCCTTTTTTTAATATTAGTATATATTGGCATACACAGTTCTAACGTAAAAACGTTATTAAAATATCTTACTTTGAAACTTTGTTAATAAGCAGGAATTCACCTTTTCCATTTCCACATTTTAAAGATCATAGTAACTTTCTCTTAAAAATATCAAATTTATTTTCTCATATGATTGTGTTTTATCACAGCAAGTACATTATATGAAATTTTTTATTGTATGTGTAAAAATAATATGGACCCATATTCTATTCCCTTTCTTTACTTTAAAACAATAAAAGATGTCGGCATCAAAGCACTACCATGAATAAATTAGTCGCTTCGAATACACACCCCCGTGTCTAGATGCGTATGGTTTGTAAAATATAGAATTGAATGGAAAAATATACGACTTAAACGCGGTCTTTGTGTTTTTCAATTTTATACCGGCACCAGTCTAATTATGCTAAGAGGCTACACCAAAGGTGGCATTGGAGATACTCATATACTAAAAACACTTTTATGAATCTAAAAATAATTTGTTTCGATGCAATTTCTTTAATCGGCTGTCTGTCTGATTTTTATTTATCGATTTTTCAGGATCACTTAGGTATTACATGAGATAGTAAATCCTTAGCAATATTTTAAATTCATTATTTTACATCAAATTTATTCATAATATTATACTTTTTAAGTTTAATATTCATTAATATATTATATCTTAAACCGTTACTTAAATAGTAAAAAAAAAGTTAAAATCAAAGTGGTCGTACTCCCCAATTCAAACTGAGAATTGATTATCTATAAAATTTTGTTAAAAAATAGCATATGCTTTGTAATCAGTCTTAATTTTTTTAAAACCTTTAAAATAAAATAATAAATAAACATTTAAATATAATATACTAATTTTATAAATTTTAAAAACTCCTTTAATATATTTTGTACCTATATAAAATTATGTAATAATTTAATTTACTAAATCTACCGACATGTTCTCTTAAATCTCAAAGAATTGTTGCAACAATATCGAGAAAAACTAAAATACACGAAATTGACATAATTCATTAAACTTTGAAGACAACTCAAGTTCATTTTGAGATGTTAATAATTTTGTCACAGAGACCACAAAGTTAGTCCTATTTTCAAGAAAGGACAAACGTTTGATTGAGTTTGAAAACAGTACTCTGTGAACGCATCTCCATTTTATTTTAATTAAACGATGAATATTAATCATTATTGAATAATAGTTTATACAGTTTTGCAAAATTTACATTAAAAAGGCTTATTTATTTAAAAAGGTCTTTTTTACTCCCTTTTTATTAACTCGTGGCGTCTGCTTGCTTGCCGGCTTGCCGGGTGAAAAAACTTTAGATCGATTTTTAATCCTTTTCCCGTGATCGAGCTGAAACTTGGCAAGTAGACTCATGGCGACGATCAAGAAGATCTCTCAAATTTTCGTTAAGAAAAATTTATAATTATAGTATAATTTCGGATTTTTAGAAATTTTATTGGTTTTTTCAAATTGGAATCATTAGAAAAGTTTGCTTTCTAGCAACGGCGGCCCGATAACGTCGCGGAATATTTTCTAAATTTGAATTACTCCATCGGTATACATAAAAGGTACTTCACTACGAATGTCGAAAATGTAAAGTGACTGACAAATGTTTTTAGAATTCAATCTTCAAAGCATGAAGTGTCTTATCAAAGCTCAAAACATCTGAAATTTTAAAAATATATTAAATTACTGTAAGTTTAGTGTTATGTTATATGTTTTAATTTGTCTTTAATTGTTGTTATATTTTACAAAGAAAGGGAGTATAATAAAAATTTTGTTTTTATGGGTTACTTTTTTAAAATAATTTTTTAAATATCTATAATTGCTTTGTTATTTTGAAATATCAGCCTGTTGGATATTTTTATAAGCTTATGGTTCTATATCACCAACTCAGCATCACAATTGTATTATATACATTAATTTTTTATACACAACAGATATTCTTAGACATTTAAGATTTACAGCTTAATGACATAATTTATACGAAACGGGATAACCAACGTTATAATTAATATTCTGATCTAAAATGTAACGAATGTACGATTTATCAAATACAAGACACACATTTATTTTATTTGGGTTTTTGCCAAACGGAAAACCTTTTGTAATATTATGTACATAATTGTTTTACTTGAAAGACCGAAAACCTAAATTAGATGGACAAAGTAGCTTTAAAAATAACAATTTTGTCGACAGTTGAAAGAAACCTCTGAATCGTTGTATGATTCATACAAAAGTGTGTTTGTCATGTTATTTTATTTTTTCATTCCTTTTGACAGATGACATAACTCTTCCTAATACCCACATCCAACAATTCCCTTGAATTCAAATATTCTCTATATTTTTAATATTGAATGGTTAACCAAAGTAATGGAATGTTTTTAAACATATAGATTAATCAACAGATCTTTAATCCTGTTAGGTTAAGTTGTCCCAAGTGGGCCCATGACTGATTACACTTGGCTATCCTGGACCTTGCTTAGAGTGACGAGTAGTGAGATCTCCGCCGTGTCTCAGACTACTTACTGGATTAGTAAGTTTCATTTTGAACTGAACTTAAGGCGGCACATTTCAGGACGCCGCTGTCGACGGAATTATGTTTTATAATTACGTCATTTATTGACACATTTCGTACGTTGGAAATTTTATTATTAAATACTGATTAAGGTGTTTTTATTAAAAAAAACTAACTTATACTATTATATAAGTGAGTAAAGCCTCGAAATACGGAAATAAATAGAATATATTGTACAAAATCATCTCTTTATATAAATAAAAAAATAACCCATAAAAACCAAGTTTTTATTATACTCCCTTTCTCATTTACTAGTTGAAACATTTTTTTTTCGCTTAACCTACGCGTTGGGCTTCGGTCGGGCGACGCTACGAAAGGGAGTAATACAAAATTTCCAAAAATCCAAAATTATACTATAATCAGGTTTCGCGTCTACCAGACCAACTTAATAAGTTGGATGAAAATACCATTCAAAATTTGAAAAATCCAAAAGGTTATTAATTTTTTTAACGAAAATTTGATAGATCTTCTTGATCGTCGCCACGAGTTTCACGATTGCAAAGTTTCAGCTCGATTGGATCACGGGAAAGGGGTTTAAAATGGATTCAAAATTTTTCGTCATACAAGAAGACAAGCAGACGCCACGAGTTAATATAAAGGGAGTAAAAAGCGTTTTAAAGTCAACAAAAAACGTAAAAATTTCATGCAAATTTAAAACATTATAACTTTATTAAGATTGATAATTTATTAATTTTATTAGTAAAAGTTCAAGATAATGAAGTATATTTTGATAAAAATAATATTATATAAAAAAACTACCTTAAAAATATATTCATTTTAGTTAGTTACATTTCTCTATGTTAATCGTGCACGGTACCCCAAAAGTTACACGTATTTTCACACCAACGTATATTAGATTTGTACATCCCTTAGTATTTCATCCCCGCCCTCGGCCGACCTCTCCTAACTCGCTCACGAACCAAGAATCACTACGACACTAGATTGATATATTACGGCACAGTTTATCAAAATAACGTTTTTTTATCCTAGATAATAATTAAAATTTTATATTTTCTAGTATTTGTGAGAGTGAAACTTTTTGATTTAAAAAAATTCATGCCTTTTCTAAGGGTGTACATTATTTATATCGAAATTAAATGGCACTTTCTTTATTTTATAATAGGTAGGAATAGATCAAATGACATAGACCGTGCTTATTGTGGGGTTATTTATCATTATAAGCTTTTATCATTTACAATACAAAAATCTTATGACATGAATTAAATTTAGGAAAAAATTATCATCGGTCGTTGAGTGATTCTCAATTCTTATGGCATTCGACGTATTTTTAAATACGATCATTTTGAAAATCGTATATGTGATCCTAAATCAATAAAAAATGACCAAATTATGAAGTGAAATCAGAGAAAAGCATGAGCTCAGTACCTGTTTTACCTAGGTAAACTAAATATAAGATGCTAGGTAAAATAAATACTGATAGAAGCCTTTTAAATTTGATCAATGTACTTGAAAATTTGTATGCAGAAGTTAATAATGTAATTTAACTTTTTCTTGGTTTTAATTAATTAAGAACTTGGTGTAACCACTTAGAAAACCTTGCTTAACCATCTTCGTCAGAAGGACGCATACTAACTTTCCATTACTTATTCTACTAAACAACTCAAATTTTTGACGGGGGCATAACTACAGTTATGACGGAGGTAATTAACAGGAAGTCACCGAAATCAAAACACACTCATTTTTTCTTGAATTAATTCACAAAGTATTATTTTATAAACCACAACGATAAATTGTATCTTCATCACCTTTTTACTCGTTCATGTTAGTTATGATATATAAATACTAACATGTATTTAGTATCAGATACAATACAGATACTCCCAATCAAATGTAATACAGCTAGTAATTCACATGCACTAGTTATGGTTCTGGAACACTTTCACAGCTGATTACAAAGCTAATATTAATTGTACATGTGTACAAAATTGTTCGGTAACTATCGTATTGTTTTGCCAGTTTTCTTATCTCTTTGTAAGGCAATAGAGAATCTTGGAAGGACTGCGCTGGAGGAAGCACACGTCCTACATACTAATGGATGCAAGGATACTGAGTTTTGGATCCATTACAAATTAAATATATATAATTCGCACATACAAAAACACTATGTTTTCTTCCTTGAAAGGGAAAAATCCTCACAAGCCTGATATTTTAAACATTTACGAATTACTGTGTTAATAAGTCGCTTAGAACATGCAAGTGGGTCTACATTATTCATGAATTGTTATAAACAATTGTTATAAACAAAATCTAAACAAGTAAATTCTATATCTAACTTTTTGTAGCAACGATGGAATCTGCAATAATCACGGACCACCAAAATATATAGACATGAACTAACGTAAATTTCTTGATACATAGTTAGTTCTGCGGCTGCTTCCAATACATTTGACTTATTTTAAAAAAAAACTGCGAGCTTCTAATTAGTCGCGCTTTATTATAAAAATACGTTTGTACTAGATAATACTTGGTTTGTAATGAAATAAAAAAAAACAAGGTCTATTTTAAAAAATGCATTTAATTAACTGAGGTATTTCATTCTACGAGATAAGCCTTTAACTGCATTATAAATGTGTCTTCAATATATACATACTTTCGCTGTGACCCAATCATCTTACCTAAAGAAGGGGTTTAGTTCATATCTGTACAATTTTAAACTCTGTGGGAAATTTTCACTAAATTAAAGTAAATTTTTTTGTTTAAAAAAGCTTTTTGATATAAGTAAAAAAAATGTAATTTGTTTTACAAACCCGGATATATCCAACGGGGGAATTTTCGGAATTCCCTTTCCTAAAAATTCCTCACTCACACATCGCCCACCTGCTCGCCCAGCAGGCCGTCATTTTGAATCATGTGGGTAGCTTGGAATTTATATCACTAACAGAATGTATACTATTGGAATGTTCAATTACTGACGGAATTGCCCCTGGCTACGGTGGAAATGTGCTGATTGGAAGTGTACCACATCGCCCCGGTGTTCTCTGGCTCGGGCACCAAAAATAGTAAGAAATGAAATGTGTCAATAAATAATATTTCTCAAAATTGTACGGGAGAATTCCTTTATTTTTCTTCAAAATATCATGAATTATCAAGTAAATTTAATCGCATTAATAATATATTTTCTAACAACTGCTATATTCAATATCGTGTTTTGTTTAAATATTTATTTATCAGGTTCTATAAATTTTGTAATCGAAAGTTACTAATGGTATGTTTTGGATCGTTTTTGTATCAAGAAAATGATTATTTCAGTTAATGTCAGGGAACTTCAGGATATGTATATGATGTGGAAAATTTACATATATTTTTAGTAACTAGCCGTCTCGTCAAAAATATGGCGGTACTGTTACATGTCGGTTCCTAAAGAATAAGTATTTATTTATTCATTAAAAAAATAATAAAAAAAGTTTTTTTTTAATATAAATAAATAAATACTTATTCCATAGGAACCGACATCTAAAAGTACGATCATTTTTGACGGGTTACAGCTATTTATACTATAAATAAGTTTCACGCACGTTACACGAAGTAACGACGGACGGACGGACGGACAGACAACGAAATTATTATATTTAGGATTTAGCCGACTTTATAAAAAAATATTTTTCTTGCTTTATTCAGTTTTTCCATCACATATAATAGAGAAACAAATAGTCGCACAAATATTTGGAAATGTAATTGAAATACCATGAGACGGGGGCGACCATGTATATGATAATTCTTATGTTTAAAATTTCCCTTAATCTGTGGATTATTCAGTAAATCTGCATATACCTAGGTAATTTGAATCGTATCTAGTTATAGCTTTATAGAAAAATTGAAATGAAATATGAAAAAATTGAAAAAAACTAACCTAAATAAATGCAATTTGCACGTGTACTCGTTAACTTTACTACATATTTAAAACTGTTCGTTGGAATGCGAGATGTAGCACAATGGAGAAGCATGCGCGGACAGCTTAATTTAAGGTACATTAAATACGTTATAGTGAGCTCAACCATTAATGTGCTAACATGTACTTACCTCTACCATTTATACATTAACTTTAAAAATTAATAAATTATATTTTTTACTCTTTTAAGGGAATCTTGTAGGGTATGTCAACACTAGCGACTTTCGGAGGTTGTGGTTAACGCGTACAACGCCATACCTCAATTTCGATGAATGATGATGCCAGAAGAACCGAAACGCGTACAAATAAAAGATAAGGTATTCAGATTTCTATCTTCCCTTTCTATTTATGTAGAATTACTGCGCACTGGTAGGAACATGTATAAATGTCCATTTTAAAAGCTTTTAATTTTTATCATTGGTTTGAAAATATAACTTCAAATAGTGAACCACACCTGACAAAACAAATTTCGCCTCTATTCACTACAAATAGGCAAAGGACTAATTATTATTTGCGCACCTAATCTGACACTCAAAATACACTTTGGTTAATCAACCCTTCTGTCGCCCCGTGCGGTTCAAACATTCATACACACAAACATTTCAGGTTAATGTTGTACATTTATTTTTAATGAAAACTGATTTTATTTAAAAGTAAAAATTTCACGACACTTAAAACATGAAAGTGATACGGAAAAAATCTATAGAAATATATAATTAATAAATATTTATTTGTTGTATCCAAGTGGTAACCAAACTTTTTTTTCCATAAGGGTTTCTAAATAGGATCCTCTTTATCATGAAATTGGGTGATAAACAAACTATATTACCTCTTCATGTGTTAAAATTATATTTTACTACTTAAGTTTCGAGAGTAAAATAATCAGCAGCTGAAGAGTTGAATAGAACAAATATATTTTATTATTATTAAGTTTATTACATTGTTTTTGTTTTTCACCCGATTTAATTAACATCATTAATAATCTCTACCACGCCAAACCCATCAATAATATTGAGTCCTCTTATTTGATTTTAAATAAAAGTAAGTTTGACTATTTATTATCGGATTTATGCACTATATATATTTCATGTTTAAAAAAGGTATCACACGTATATTGATATTTTTTGTGATTCAAAATACAAGTGTTGTAAATGAGCTAATATAAAAGGGATGTGTTGATTTTTCCCAAAAAATCATTTCAGCGAATTGTGTAAATTGCTGTGTACTAGTCTGTGGTTAATCGTGTTCGAAAACAATGAACGCTGGGTGAATACAATAGTCAAACCTATGTGTCATATTTTTAACGGCATTCCGAAAAACTCTTCTGGAATTATCCATTGTGCTAACACATATTAGTCTTATTGTGTTGTGTGAATTCAAATTAATATATAAATATTTACATTTAGCATTTACGCAAACTACTAAAGCGGCTATGTACTTGGCTAGTAAAGAAGAAATAAAAAATTACCATTACTGCAGAAAAAGGCTATGGAAACTATTTTGAGAAATAAGAGATTTGTAAGATCGATTATTTAACGACTGATGGCGTTTCTGACGCAAAATTTGTATGCCATTATTTAACGTCATCTTACCAAGGACGCTTCAAAATTTCGATGATTTATCGAGTACTTTTGTTTTGATAGGCGTTGAAAATGGGAATGTTTGTTTGTTTAAAGCCATTGAAAAAAGAAAGAATCGATTCCACTTTTTGAATGCGAAGGAGTAAGGATATCAAAGTGAAGTTGTTTTCCGTTTATTAAGACAATAGACCCGCGCCATCTATCATCGGATGTTGGTAATGAATTCAAGGGAGGCCGCATATACATTTTCGTTGAAGAATATGATCTGCAAAATCCACGATATCGTATTAGCAGACCCCTGGGTGAATATCAGAGAGATTGCTAACATTGTAAATATTATCTCAATTGAACGTGTATAAAATATCCCACAGGGAAAAATTGCACATGAGAAAGCTATCAGTGAAATAGATGCCGCGTTTTCTCAAAATAGAACAAAATCGGAATCGCATTTAAACTTCGCATGAAAGACACTGTTTGGATATCTTCAGGCTCAAAAAGTTCTCGCGGTGTTTCGTGACTATAAACGAACCATGACATGAGTTCTACAAATAATATTTGAATGACTTAAAAAAGTTAAAATATCGCAGGACTAAATTAAAAATTAAAAACTAACACATAAAAATAAAGTTTTTATTATACTCCCTTTCTCATTTACTATTGGAAACAGATTTGGCGCTTATCCTACGCGTTGGGCTCGAGTCGGGCGACGCTACGAAAGCGAGTAATAAAAATTTAAAATAATCCAAAATTATACTATAATTATTAATTTTTTAAACAAAAATTGTTACATCATTTTTATCGTCGCCACGAGTCTGTCTGCAAGGTCTCAGCTCGATCGGATCACGGGAAAAGGGTTAAAAATCGATCCAAAGTTTTTTCGATAGAAAAGCAAGCAAGCAGACTCTACGAGTTAAAAGAAAGGGAGTGAAAAAATAAAATGCAATTCCTTCCCAAACATGGGTATTTAGCATCTATCTCTCGTAGGTACACTCGGCTCAGTATAATTTCTAACGAACTTAATATGATGTCTTTCAAATAGATAATGTACCTATAACTACTTTAAGGGATCAGTTTTTAAAAAATTCATTTTAGATATTATGACGTGGAGTTCAGATCCTCATGATCTGAACCCCTCGTCATCACCAGCTAGTTCGATCGGAGAAGAATGGGACTTACTCCTCTATTTCAATCTCAGGGTCCTTTCGGTGGTATGCGCACTGAACTCTCTCTCTTGAGCCGCTTCAGGTGCCTCTCATATTAACAAGTTCAAGTTGCAACAGATTAACAAAGATGGGTTTACATAACAAGACATTTTGTGCAATCATCATATGCATTTATTCAATAAACTACTGACAATTATCTGTGCCATGAAATGGCGACAACAGGCAAATTCCAATACATGTCGACTTTGGGCTCTTAGATTAATGCTTATAAACAATGTAAATACTTTAGGCCATCACATAAATATGTCGCTCTAACATTAACGGTGACCTTTTTTGGCCTGGAATTTTTTTCTCTTTAACTTTAACCATATATGATTCTCAATAGTTTCTCAAGTTTGCATTCCATCCAATATCCAATAACAATTTATTCAATGCAGACATATGTAAAATGTATAGGCAAATACTAATTCTCCCAGCTCATCGTAAATATCAACATATTTTATTATTATTACCTATTGTTTGACTTCTTCTTCATATCTTGTGATTTCGACATTACATCAATTAGCTAAAAACAAAAAGAATCAGTCCAATGTTACTTGCTTTTACTTCCTTTTTAAAATTTCGCATAAATGTAAAGTTTTATTATCAATATTGGAGGACGGTCTAGTTAAAAGCTTCGAGCATACGAAGAGCATGCATGAGAAGATGTATGAAAAAGAAAGTGTGGTGTGCAAGGACAGAAGTACGTGCCATTCTATCTTCTCTGCCTATCTCTGGGTATTCAGCCTTACTTGAATGGTGCTTTTCTCTAAAATTTTGCAATATTTACCGCATTTCATTCGGCCTTATTGGCTAAGTTGTAGTCACGTGACACCCGGCAGATATCACTTGTTTATCGTGTTTAATCTATCAAAAGTTTTCAAAAATCACTCGCAGACGAAATTTCTCGCAATCCAACGCATTTACTTTACAAATTAATGATTCAATGAATTTACATTGAATTGATGTAAAATTTTGTTGTTTTCAAATTAATTTAATTACGTTTACAGTTCGGTATTAAAGGTTTTCAAAATATACCATCGGACAGATGTATTGTTTGATTTCTATGGTTGGTTAACGGACTATCACTTTCAATTTTCATTACAATCAAGGGTACATTTACATGTTTATCTTCTGGTTTGAGGTTTAGTATTTTGTCCTTCACGTAGAAAGGCGAGGATTCAACTGTTTTATTTATTGTATTATGCTAAATATTAAATTACCAGCGCTACCTAATATTTTGCCTTATTTATATGAAGTTAATTTGTATTCATCCAGTTAGTTTTACCTTACACCAACCGTTTTGAGAATTAAACACAAATCAAATTATTTTGACTATCCAAATTTCGAATGTCCGTAACTCACTGTTATTAGGTTAGAATTACAACAACAACAACACTGTTATTAGGTTGGAATTACAACAATAAAATTGACGATGACTAGCCGCTAATGAGGCCCAGGGGTCCGAGTCAATCAGCGCACGGCTCAGGTTACACGCTAGGGTCGTCCCGTCATGTTTTTTGTTGAAACAGTCGTATCCTTGTCACATCTACCACGTAGTTACATCCTCTCATATTTATCTTACTTAATTTATTATCTGCCAACATAAAAATTATTTATATATTATCTTACCAAGAATACATTTGACCTACTTTTGTTAAAGTCGAGCACTTTAGATTATTATCGCATTAAAAATAATTCAACGCTTTTATGTTTTCTAATTGAATTACGTTAAGTATTACAAAGTTTTCAAATCCTTTCGTAATAAATTTAAATGCAGTAAAATAATTCAAACGCTAATTTTGTGTGTAATTGAGTTCACTGATATTTTTATTTATTTTTAAATTGAATAAACTCTTTCGACGTATTTTTTCGGACGATTTCTTAACAGTGGATTGCTTTACTAAGAACTTTGAAATTGAACATTCTTCAGAATATTTTAAGTACCTACTTTGTCCAAATATTCTGAACTTAAAACACTAGTCTGAAAAAGAGTTAAAAATTGAAATAATTTTCAGGCGTATTCAAGTGTAATGTTAATAATTCGGAAGAATCTTATATATATATATGTTAGTATTAATTTCTTTGGGGGTAACCCGCGTCAAAATCTGGTACTCAGAAGGACCATTCGTCAACCGACGTTTCGCCTGAATCACAACAGGCATCTTCAGGTTGTCTTGTTAATAAATTTCCGTCACGAGGGGCAGTGCGAGCATGTCCGTTCGTATCGTAAGCTTATTACCAAGTAATAATAAGTAAAGTAACTTGGTAATAAGCTTCCGATACGAAGGGACGTGCTCGCACTGCCCCTCGTGACAGAAATTTATTAACAAGACAACCTGAACATGCCTGTTGTGATTCAGGCGAAACGTCGGTTGACGAATTGTCTTTCTGAGGACCAGATTTTGACGCGGGTTACCCCCAAAGAAATTAATACTAACATTTCTTACACCCGTGAAAGCCTTCATTATAACATATATATATATATATATATATATATGATATTGCTTTGTAGATACCTCATATCAATAGTGACATCTGTATTGGATTATGGGAATGAAAAAGCTTTGGACTACAAGTGGCGGCAGTAAAACACAACTCACATACGAAACAAGTTTTGTGAATTAAACATATATACAACTACCAAAAATTTGACATGTTTGGTGAATGTTGAAAATGTTGAAAGTTACATTGTGTAAAGTGATCACATAAGCCATCCGTACAATAGGTCGTAAGCCCTATGAACACTAACAAAAAACTTCTATACCTACTTTCCCATATAAAAATAAAGCTTCGTCTCTATGAGACATCTATAATATATCTTGAAAATTCTTCATGATACTTGTTTTCCAATATTTATTTTCTTTGTTACAAATAAACGTACCTACATATATTTATAAGCCGAACTTTCGATGCGGTCTTCTATGAACAACCTTAAAATGATTTAATTTCGCATTCTCATATATTTTAATAGTGTTTTCAGACCATGGACCATTTACAGGATATCATGGAAATGAAGGAATCAAAACTTGCGGAACTAACTGTGGTTAGCACGTGGTTAAAATTTCGATTATGTCCATTCCTGGAATGTTCAACAATTAAAATCGGAATAGGTGATAATAAATTATCCACGCTGTCTTCCAACAAACTAGTCACAGTTCTCATATTACGGTTACTCGTACAGAGAGTAAAATATAAAAGACGAAAACTCATCATAAATTTGAGAAATGCCTAATACCTATATGAAAATATAATCGAGGGAGTAAGGTATTGTTTTGAATAAAAAATTAAAGAGTTTTGTGGTTTTTACTCCCTTTATATTAACTCGTGGTGTCTGCTTACTTGCTTGCTGGCTTGCCGTCAAAAAAAACTTTGGATCTATTTTTGACCCTTTTTCCGTGATCCAATCGAGCTGAAACTTGGCAAGTAGACTCATGGCGACAATCAAGGAGATCTATCAAATTTTCGTTGAAAAAATTAATAATTGTAGTATAATTTCGGATTTTTAGAAATTTTATTGGTTTTTTTCAAATTGGAATCATTAGCAACGGCGGCCCGATAACGTCGCGAAATATTTTCTAAATTTGAATTACTCTATCGGTATACATAATAGGTACGAATGTCGAAAATCTAAATTGACTGACAAATGTTTTTAGAATTTAATCTTCAAAGCATGAAGTGTCTTATCAAAGCTCAAAACATCTGACATTTTAGAAATATATTGAATTACTGTAAGTTTAGTGTTATGTTACATGTTTTAATTCGTATCGTAAACAATTAATATTGTTATATTTTACAAAGAAAGGGAGTATAATAAAAACTTGGTTTTCATGGGTTACTTTAATTAATTTTATTTATTTAATAATTTAATAATTAATTATTAAGGTTGATGGGTTTAGTTTTTCAGATTTTAAAACATTTCGTGAAAAAAGTGAACAGTTTAACGTAAGATAATATAAAATTCCGAACAATGTTCATCAGCGATTCATCGTCAGTTCTCTTTTAATTTTACCTCGCAAAGCTGTGATTAAATTCCGCTCTGTGTGGCTTTTGTAGAGCCGCGGAGGCTGCTTGCGCGAAAGAGGCTGTATGCGCGTCAAATGGTGACAAAAGTACCATTTTCATAGATGTACAGGAGACCCTTAAGTCGTGCTATTTTATAAAATTATTGCCTTCCATAACATTAATCTCTCTTTTGAATGAATATTTAGGAATGAAACGGTGATTTTTTACAAAAGATTTAATTCTTTGTGAGCCATGTCGGAAATTGTTAAATTGACTGCCTGCTATCCTTGAAATGTTTGTATGAGCCTCTTCATGTAAGCTTGCAATTGAGTAAGTGTGGGTGCAGTAAACTTGACACAACGAAATAATGCGCGTATTATGCACTGATTAATTATGGATAGGTACTACAAATATATTATTAAATAAAACATTCGAGGTGACGGTTATAGTGTTTATTTTATATGTGAAAATTGGTTGAATAATTTAATATACCACTGTAAATAATATATATTTTATGTATGTATGTATATATATATATGTATATGTAGAAAATTATGGCTTATCACTCGCTTGGTAGAATGGCATTATATGCCGCTCTAATCGATGCATTTACATATTTATATTTTCCTGAGCATTAACAATTTGAGGACACGGCGTACATAAAAATGTGTTACACATAATAATGTCACGGGACGTGGCTACGGAAGGCAAATAAAATACTTACTTTTTTTATTCATTTCACCGAAAGTCACTGGACACGAACTGAACTAGAGCACTTTTCTTAAATTCACACTCATTTAATTTTCTGGAATAGTTTTCTGACTAATTATCCAATGTTGTAATTCGTTCCAGAATCTTCGCTGCATTTTTTATCACTTCTGAATAACTTATCTACCATATACCGGTGTGTATTACTGAAATCGCTCAGGTCTGCACTAGAAAACTTTTCGCTTGTCACGATTTACCACTCTGTGGAATCACACTATACATTATTAGCATTAGCACTTTCGTACAGAAGCGAAGGGAAAAACTACATTTCAAAATGAAGACTACAACACACACACGTTCACCAGTTTGAAGACTACAAAGTGTACACTACAATTGTAGTAAAAACTACTTGAAGTGAAGTAATTGTAATATTAATGAAGTGAAGTAATGAAATGAAGTAATTGTACTACAAAATTGAAGTGAGAAAAATATTTAAGATAAATGATGATATTTTCTCCAAAAGGTCGCCAGCCAGATTTCTTCATTCAATTCCAAAAAATTTTCAAACCATGTTCAAAACCATTTTCACTACATCAACTTCCCAAAAAATGCACTATTTAAAGTATGTTTCTCATACTTTCGATAACTTTGAAGTGTATGTACTTTGTAGTGTTCGCTTTGAAATGAAGTGTACTATTTGAAGTTTGTACTTTCAATAACTTTGGTGTTTGTAGTTTGTAGTGTGCACTACACTTCAAAACGTGCGACTGTGCACAAAAGTGTGCACTTCAATGTAATGTTGTACTACATTGTAGTAGTGAGTACAGAGCGGACTCATCACTAGTTCGTACCACGTGTTTACTGAACTTACCGACCTGTTTATAACTCAGCTGGTTAAGTGACACTACCGGATTTATCACTCTCACGATACACCACTCTGCTTGCAGCGTTACACTACACATCTTTCTGTTGTGGAACAGCGCTTACAGGACTTACCGATCTGCTTGTGGGATGGCATTACAGTACTTACCGCCCCGCCTACGTAATGATTACTTTTCTTTGTTTCTCGCGCAAACCGCACGACTCGGGTTTCGCCTTTGATCATAAAGCCTCTCGCATGTCTTGATGTATTGAGAACTAAATTATTCGGGACTTTGGGTTATATATCCCTCATCAAGATCGTCAAACCTAATAGTCCCCAGATGTCGGTTATTTTTCTGTTTTTGGAGAAAGTTTATTCAAATTGCCAATTACGCGGGATACCCGTTTCGTATTTTGGGCTGAAAAATCTCTTTTCTTCGGAGAAGTAAATTCACTATTTTTCGCATTTGAAACGTTTTGATTTATGAAATTTTTGCAAATTTATTTCCTTGATATAAAGAATGCGGTATTGTCAAAAATGTATAAGTGTATTGTACGAATATATTTCAATATTTTCGAAAACCTCAAAATTATTATGTTTATTTTTAAACATTGGTTATATTTCGTTTGTTATTAAATTAATCTCTTTATTATTGTTTTCAGTTAGTAGTTCATTTCTACTGGTAAAAAAAATTGTATTTTTTAAGATGTTTTACATTTAAGTGCACATATTTATCCATTCAATTTCGATACGCGACCTGCATTTTTTCTACATTCAATTTAAAAATAAATACCTATATGGTAATGTCCTTAAATATAAGTATGTTCTCCAAAAATATTTTTATAAAAAAATATTGTTAAATGTATATTGGTGTATGAAAGGAGTTAAAAAATTTAATTTCTAGTAGATATGTCAAATATTTAGATAAAATATCATATACATTAAAAATAATATTGCTAACACTCCACATTAAAATATACAGGCATCATTACCAGCAGCATAATCTATGTATACTAACTAGTTAATTAGAAAAGGCAACAGATGTCTCTAGCATAGACCACTAAAATATACGCAAGGTTCCTATAATTCGAACATGTATATAGGAAAAATTGATAATATGTGGATGTTCTTACGATGGTAAGCGTTGCATTGTATAGAATAATCACTTAACTCAGTTCCTACAGTTTGTAAGCCCTGGGCCATCGTGTAAAGAAACTTTCATACACTTTTCTCATATATAAACAGCTTCGTCTCTGTGAGGTTTCTATAATTTATCTAAATAAATATAATTTAAAACACTTTTTTTTGTAATTATATAAAAATATCTTAAACTGGGTTGAGGAATCAAACTTGTAATTGCTCATTTTCTGACATTTCCCCTTTGTATATACTCACCAACCGGAAGTTATAGCTCCCCGCTCTCTGCGCATTAAGGACAACTTCCGTCTTGTCCTTTTACTACTATTGCCTCCTTTGGCTTTTCCGAATGCAGCCTTTTCAAGAGACTAATTAATGCTTCTCATTACCTGCCACCATCATACAGCCGCGACGTCACGATTTTACAGGACCTTATAATTTAATTTTACCGCAATAATATTCATATCTGTGTGTATTGAATGCTAACGTATTTTTCATTTAATAATCACGTATTTCCATTTAACATTTTCAAAGTGAATTTAAGTTTTTTGCAATTATTTAGTAACTACTTGAGTAAACTACTTTTTTAGTACTAAAAAATCACATTATTTTCAAAACATGTATATGGATTATTTCTTCCATTCAGTACTCAGCATTGATTTTTTAAAATTAAAACTGAGTAGATATAAAGAATCAAGTTTTAATTTTTAATCATTATTTTTCTAATAAGTGTTCAGTTTATTTCTCATCATTAAGTAATAAATTGAGCATTGAAATTTTTATCTCATAGAAATAATAAAAAATCATAAATCTCACAGAAAACCAATTTCAGTGGCACTTATTTTGTGTTTTTTTTTGTTCTCGAATTCTTAATTGTTTATAACATCCCATTAAACATTATTCATTTATAGAATTAATTAATTATATAATAATAATAATATAATATAATATAAAAATAATATATAATAATATATAATATAATATAATAAGAATAATAGAATTAAAACTAATACAGATATTAAATTACGTACTAATTCACAGTCTATACCTATAAAACTCAATGTCTGTCTGTACGTTCTCTATACAAATCCACACCGTTTGTCCGATTCGATTGAAATTTTGCATACTTATGTTTTGGGACCCGGCGAGTAACATAGGCGATATTTCTCCCCTATTCTCATACCCCTTTCCTCTCCCTGACATATTTTCGATGCAAATCTGTACCGTTTTACCGATCGGACTCAACATTTGGAAACTTATTCTTTAGGACTCGGCGAGTAACATAGGCTACATTTCCCCTCTCCCCCTGATATATTTTCGATGCAAATCTATACCGTTTGAATCAAACCTTTGTTTCCCCCCACAAATTTATTTTTAACTTAATCCTTCACCCGTGCAATGCCGGGTACGAACAGCTAGTATATTATAAAATAGTAAACTAACAAAATATCCTACGAATATTCTTACTTTACTAAGATACAGGTGCAGTATGGTTATAGTATTAAATAATGGTGAGAATTTCACAAAGAAGTTATTTTTAAGCCTTTATCGTATGGAGTAATTCAATCATCAGATTTTTGTTTTTGTCAAAGTTTTTTTATACAAAATATGTTGATTTTATAACATTTATATTGTACCTATAGCGTACTTTTCTGCCTTAGCTAATGCGTTACGTATCAGTCTGAATTCATAACGACCAATGAGGTATTATATAACGTGAATGCTGCATATCACATCTGCAGAATGGAGATATGTGAATGCAGGTACCTGTGCTAATTTCACCTCGCTTTACGAAGCATAGCTTGCTTCACGCTACTCGCGTTATGTTTGTTTCGTGTTTTCTAAGTGGTTTTTAAATCAGAATCATTGTATAATATTTCCATCTAGTTATTTTAATTTCCACTTAATTAAACATCGCAATTCACACGAATATAACTATATTCAAACATTTTAATAGGTATAAGTATTGGAGGATTACTAGACTTCGTCATTTAGGACTATATAAGTGGTGTCTTTGTCAGTTGATGGAGTTAGATAACGAAAGTGATTTGGATTGTAGTTAAATTAAATTTTGATTTGAATTAAGTGTATCGAATGGTCATACACATCGTTAAAAATAATATTCAATATATGCCTGTATTATGATTGTAACTTATACCTTGATTTTGTACATTGTACATATCTCTGATTTAAACATTTGTAACAAAATAAACAATGTAGGTATTTTGTAAATTTTATATTTTATTATGCTTTTTTAGCTTGTGCTATTGCTTGCTTTCTACTTTATTATTTTTTTATACTTTATTATCTTCTACTATTTTTTTTTATTATGCTATTGTTAAGTGTACTTGCTTTTTCCTTTATATTATAATTTATTTTTTTTGTATTTCTTGGACACTCACTATATGTAACAATTTCTAAATATTTTTTTTGAAGTGTTCATTTGTATTATTTTTCTTTATATAATTGTCCTTTATTTTTCCTAGTAATTGTATATTGTGTTTGACATCTATAAGTTTACTTTTTGCAAAAGCCCTAAAAGGTTTTAAGAATAATAATAAATAAAAAATTAAATAATAGTTAAGTTATTTCTGTCAGTACTGTACTTTCGATATGAACAATCCCTCTCTTTGTTAGGTATAATTAATAACTAACTTAACATAATTTTGTCAACCTATTTAAGTAGGGCAGCCGGTCGCGTAGTGGGGAGCATTTTTTAGCGGATTGTGAGCGGAAACAAGCTTAAAATCGGAGAGGTGTTGAAAAATGTGAGTTATTCATATTTGTAAAAAATGCCGAACATGGGTGGCGAAAGTGTATGGCCCATGTGGGATCTGTTTCTCATAGAACGACCCTGGATGTTTGGTTGGTCCCTCTTCTCTATTCATAATTCTTTTCTCTGAATTGAAATTCCTTAGCATTTCAACATTTTCCAAATTTTCACTGTCAATAACTTTATGAGTAACCGAGTTTAATTTATTTAAAATATATTTATCAATAAAAAATGTTACGACTGAAAAGAAAAATCTGCCTTTGTGGTAGACAATAACATTTTAAATATTAAATCTAACTATTATAATTAACTTAATTATATTATTATAAATTATTATGAGAGGTTTAATGTTATGTCATTATCAATCACACTGATAGTATTGTATAATATTAAAATTAATTTTGCATAACAGGTTTAATGCTATGTTTTTGACGTTGTTAATTTAATATATTTAAGTGATTATTTTGCATATTGTAGTACCTATGATTTTAGTTTGGAAGCGCTCTATTTAGTACAGGCTAGACTCGAAGGCTGTATGACTTCCCGTTTCCTGTGTTTCATGTACATTATTATATCCACCTACTCCTCACAAAGGTGAACATACACTCAGTTATTTCACATCCGTTCTGCTACCTTCCATTAATCTACATACTCGATAATATATATTTCACCCTCAGCATACTGCCTCGACTCATTTTACTATAAGGAATTTGTGATGTTTTAGCATGTCAAATGTGAAAAAATGTTCTTTTTAGCTTTAATGGCTTTAAAATATGTATTTTCCTTTACAGTTCGTCCGCGAAAGATCTGGCACGATCAGATAAGCTCCAACGAGCGTAGAACGTGCATGAGAACGTGTATGAATGTGGTCGAAGCAAAAATGATGTGCCAAGATAGAACAGCGTGGCGTTCTATCCTTTTTGCTTACTCCCGCGAGGAAATGACTTGGTGTTTCATTGGTAGTTTATTTCCGTTATTTATTTATTGTTATTATTAATGTGAAATATTGTTACATCATGTGGACCACTCATCGAGACCTATCCAACACAACCATCATCTTTGATATACGGTTTTGCTCGTTTTAAACAAAGATTAAATTCGAAAGCAAATATTTTTGTACGATACGCTTAAAAGAGTTAGTTTTTTACTAGTTATATCTACGTGTAAACTTTTCTTCGGATTAGCTAAAAATTGAATTTAAATATAAAATATAATACATAAACTAGCGACCTGGCTTGACTTTGCCCTGTATAATTTTGCCAATGTTTTAGTTCTGAAACTCGTTATATCTTTTAAGATATTTAATTCAATGATTTGGTGTACGGGGCAACTTTGATCTGCAGTAAATACTTAAGGTTAATAAAATGTTTAATTTGATAAAAATTAATAAAGAATTGGTAAAAATTGCTGGAAAACTTATCATTACATCTTAGTTAAACATTTGCTGAAATTTTATAGACAAATGGTTGGTGTAAGTTATTCTTTAAAAATAGATACCACTGACTACTTTATAGATCATTTCATATTACACAATTCTTTCCTTTTTGTATCTCGCGAGAGTTTTTTTTTCCACAAATTTTTTTCCGAGTTGATTCACTAATACCATTAATGCTTAGCTCCTATATCTGCTATGTCTCTTATGTGCAATTTTGCATACATAAAAATCTTCCTGGATAAATGTAGACCATAAAAGTTAAAACCGCATACAAATCCTTCAATTGTTCTCGAGATTAGCGCAGTCAGGCCCGGTTGTTTCAAGTTCGATCAAAGTAAGCGGTCGATAAAAGCATAGATTTTTACGAAAACGGATTGTCTGATTGGTGGAGAACGTAAAAATCTATGCTTTAAGAGAACGCTTACTTTAATCCAACTTGAAACAACCGGCCCTCAAACAGACAGACAGAAAGACAGATGCTCGCCGGGATTTCCTTTTATACTATGTACCTGTTGATGTTGCAGGCTTGGTAGTTTTGTGTTACTACATGGTTATGGAAGGGTTAATTAAGATTAAAGTACGTATACACGTTGCAAGAAGTGTGGAAATGTTCATAATACTGCATTAGAAATTCGTAGAAAAAAGATTTTGCTACCCTAGTTCCCCTAAGATCTCACCCTCGCCTTAACCCTGCTTATAATAAACTTTTGATCGATGTTCCCACGCGCACGTTTCATATTATTTACTTTGCATCCAGACCTGAAGCTGACAGGCGTTTTGTCGAAGCTTGATTGACTGAAATATCTTTGATGTAATTTCTTTTGACAAAAATCTTTCGCGTATCATAAAAAGAGCGATTTTTCATTTTAATATTCGGATTATACATGTGGCCCTTTTTAAAATGAAATGTAAATGCTATGTGCAATTTAAATAAATAATTTTCGCGACAAATATTAACTTTGTTGTCCCTTTGTATTGTGTTTTTCAGCTCATTAAATAACAATCATAAATGATATCTACAACGTGAACGCCAATTCCATTAATAATATAAAATGTAGAAGTTTGTTTTTTGTATTCACATGTATACGAAAAAAAAAAAGTTTTTTTTCCAAATGAGCATTCATACAGCATTGAATCAGCATGCTGAGTTCTAGAACGTCTTTTACCATTTTCGATTGATCAATTTGAACATAATATTATTACCAGCCACAAAATGATAAAACAGTAAATGGTATTACTGACAACTTATCTAATGTAGAAAACCAACCATATTAATCCCTTCCGTTTCAGCCAAACCTTTTTATTTTCTTGAAATACATTATACATTTTCTTAAAAAAACATTTTAATGATGTTCTAATGGTTTATAATATATACATCTACTACTACCTTTTCTATGCTTCAAAAATATTGTATATAATTTTGAAGCGAATACAGGTAAAACAAGCTACTGATCTAAATATTTTTGAAAATAAAATAATAATTTCTCATTTATTTGTGGGAAAATTAATGAAAAATTATTATTTTTAGTGCAAATATTGTAATGTTTCCTTCATTATGTAGGAGTAGAGAGGAATATTTTGGGATACATTTCTGTACTTGTATATACACGGCAGAATATCTTCAAAAATTAGTCGATTTTGTTCTTATATAGACATGGCACCAACATAGTCCTTTGTTTTAAATATTTTTATGTAGCTACGTATGGTCCGTCACCTCATTAATTGCATTTAAATAAAATATTTTTTCTTTCGTTGACCTTCCAAATTTTGGTGGGTTATAATGAGTGTCGATAGCTAGTCTAGATCCATAATGGTTCTGCAGTCGCGTTTCCTCGGAAATTTTCTTTGATGAATTCGTTAAAATATTCCTTTGTGTTCCGTTCGTATTTTAAAAGTCGTCACATTTAATTGCGTCTGTTTTTAAACGAGTTCTGGTGGACCTACCCTTTCCGTGTGAAATTAAGTTTTTCGTTAATGAGTAAAGTAATTCCCCCCTCCCCCTGTCAGGGGTGCCGTCGCCCACTCGGCCGCCCGCCGGGTCGCTGTGCCGACAGTCAAAAGCCAAGATGCACCCCATACCACTTTCCCAAGGACGAAAAGGATTTATTCTGAAAATATCTTACCAAATTATGTAGAAAGAATGTTAAATCTCTCTTTTTAATTCCCTTTCAAACGAATTTCTAACGATATTTAATTTTTGCTTTTTAACGAAATCACGTTGAATTGTGAAGTTGAAATTATTAGAATATAATCATATTATGACATTTAAAGTAAATAAGATTAATGAATTGGACACAAGATGTACTTCTTAATGTATCGATCCTTTGGTTGGCATAAAAATAACATTTATTTATATACACTACATTTACCTAATCTCCTTTAAAGTATCAACTCCATTATTGAAATATGGCTAAAAGACACAATAAGCCCTCAAAAAAATTCTGATGGATGACTTGAAGTATACAGGGATAGGTATATAACATGCGCGTCTAGTAAGAGCAAGGAGCATGACTTTTATTTAAATATATATTTGGAAAAAAATCATAATTAAATATTTAGCTGGCAGAATATTATGAACTATTAAAATATGAAAACTATGTTAATTATTGTGATAGGAATGTTAAGAGATATGGACCTACGTATCTCATTTCGGTTCCTTTTCAAAATATGAGCTTAGGAAAAGTCATGCTTCTTTTTCTCACTGCACGCCCCTGGTATATAGGTAAACAAGCAGGGATAGGTTACCTCATTTTGTGATTTTGTATATTTGAACAGCTTTGTCTGAAATGAAATAAATTTTGCACGCGCAGACGATTTGTTTATAAACTGCACATTGACTGAAAAATAAATATAATGCTGACATCATGCAAAAACTTTTTTTTTCCTTACTAAGACGGCACATTCACTGCAAATGCATATTTCTGCGTTTTTTTTACGAGAATGTGGGTTTTTATTATTAATTTATATCAGAATGTATAATCTAGACTGCAATTTTTTGAGAGCAATAACTTGGTAGAATCTTTGTTAGTATATAAAAGTAATAAAATTGACATTATTTACTATAATTAAAATATAAGCATTAATACAGGCCCCGGCCAAAAAATCGTTTTTAGTGTCCTAGGCGACGCTAATTTTTGATGAATATTATATGTTCTCATAATACATTTTTTTACGTATAGAGTACACTTCATTATCTAGAATCCTACTAATGAAAATAAGAAATATTAAATATTAATAAAGTAATAATGTTTTAAATTTGCAAGAAATTTTAACATTTTTTCTTGATTTTAAAACGCTTTTAATTTATATAAGGAGATGATTTTAAACAGTATATTCTATTTATTCCCGTATTTTGAGGCTTTACTCACTTAATCAAGCCTTAAATAAAATAAAAATAGTCCCATTGGTAATACACTTCTTTCAGCAGTCCACCGTTATTGTAAACGCTTTTGGGATGCATATTTTGAAATGCTGCTGATCTGAACTGTCTCGTTAATCGGGTCCTTTTCATCTGCATTTTTAACTTGAGAAATAAACAAAATCACAGCGAACCGTGTCGAGAGAGTAGGGAGCCTCACAAGAAAGGGCAATGTTGTGTTTGGCCAAGAAAGCATTCATCAGATGCTGGAAAAACGAGTTTTTTCGTGATGTAGTTGCTCAATCGTACTGTGATACGACGATCTTGCATGACCAAAGTCCGCATTGGTCAATTACATTGTTGTTTCGACATGACGAGGGCCTATCGGGACGCAATTGCGGTGAGGCCATCTTTGAAACGGTTGTACCACTCTTTTTTCAGTATGATGCTCATAGAATCGTCCCTGAAAGTCTGATTTTGCATTTGCCTTAGCAAAATTTTTTTTTTTGTTGCAAGTTTTTGGTCAAATTTAATGCTTTAAGTCATTCGGTGATTTCTCTTTCACTCGGAGGCCGACTGCAGTGATTGATTCACGCATGCGCTTGAATGTCCCCTACAAAATTCAACAGAGCACCTCTCTCGCTTCATTTGTTTGGGCAGAAAAAATAAAGATTCGATATTATTTGACACCCTACGTATAATTAAGATAAATATAGTAGTCTCAAAAAACGAAGCTATTTATATGAGAAACGTGTATGGAAGACTTTTTATAGTATGGCCCAGGGCTTACTACTGTATGAGTTGGCTTTAGTGATCACTCTACACAATGCAACGTTCACCAATTCCAGCGTAAGAACATCCACACATTATCATGTTGTGTATATATTTCAAATCTGAAGACCTTTAATTTATTTGGAGGGACTAGAGACATCTATAGTCCTTCTCATGAAATAGTAAAGATTTCGTAATTAATAATGATATCTCCTTATTTTTTACATACATGTATAAATGATGTTACACTACGCATACTTAATAGATGGTTTCTGCGGTGAAAGTGGTATCGCTGTTATCCGAAAGTAGAAGTTCCGGGTTTGTAAATCGGTGGTAACTAAATATTTTTCTTTGAATAGATTGTTTCTGTTATTTATTTTTTATTTGTATGTCGGTATATACGCTTGCATTCTCTGATATATGTCATTGCGATATATTTTAGATAAGAGAAGGGAGCGTGAAAGGGCGTTAGAATGTAGGCATAAATAACGTAAATCAGAGATGTGCCGTATACCGTATTCGTACCGAGATTCGTGTACCGCCCTGGTGCTTTCGCACCAGTACCTTACTGTCAGAACAATGGTTTGTTTAATATGTAAAGGCATCAGCTGAGAAGGTACTCACCTATATACTATATTATAATTTATTATATGAATTTTGCTTGAAATTCTTTAAAGCGATCTCTGGCAATATGAGGGAAATTCACAATTTTTTTTCATATCTTCTCTTGCTCATATTTGCTTGCTTCAAATTTTTGCTAAAAATAATTTGTACAAAAACAATTATTTATTGAATAATCAAAAAAATTCGAGGCCAATGGTCCCTTTATCATTATTATTCAAAATTGTATTACCCGTATTGAATAGCAAGCATAAGGATGATGTGTTAAAAATATCGGGGATATGTACATTAATTTGTTATAATTGCAATCATTTTTAAATCGGTGAAATTTTATTATCAATGAGTACCTACTTAAGTTAAACAATAACTATTCTCAATCAACTTTTGGAAACAAACCATGATTTTTATTAACGCGTGTTTGGAAATTTTACATATTATGACGTAAAATTTACCGTCGAGCTATTTCGTTTAATAGAAATACTCCTCGGGTTTAATGTACTCCATTCACCGGCTAGCTAGAAGGTATTATTATGAAAACGGGATTCGTTGGATTAATTAAAAAATAAAAATGTACTAATGTAGCTAGAATTCTAGACAAGATACACATTTTCTTTTTTTTTATTATTTCAAAAAAATCCTTGTTTCAAATAAAGGTACTTAATACTAATTTAACAATAAAATATAAGAAAATTACACATTTTTTTTGTTAAATTTGTGGATTATGCCACTCTACTAGGCTACGCCTGTCCCAGATTGGCGTTATAGAACACAATTATAATATCTTTTTGAAAACGTCAGTAATATTTATTTTCATAAGGTAGTAATTATGTATCTACAAAGTATCAAGTGCAATGTTAGTGGAAGTTGAGTGAGTCATACATAAGTCCAAGTGTAAATATGTATAGAACAATTGTTTAGTGTAAAAAGGGTTAAAGTTTTGTTTAAGATTATTTTTTATTTTCCTTAATTAATTTATTTATTCATATAGGTATATATGTTATATTTTTTTTATATATTTTTTTTATATTTATATAGGTATATATACCACATTGCTTTGTGGATTCCAGATAGGACTTGGAGGTATATTGTAAGTAAAAATCAAAATGTCTGTTGACAAGAATTTACATGTTTATTTAATTAATTTAATAAAAAAATTGCTTTTGCACAGATTTAACAAAATTTATAGCATCAAAGTTAGGTTAGATTGCATAATTTACAAAAAAAATTGGTTCCATTAAATAAAAGAAACATAAAATTTTGTGAAACATAAAGATTTTCGTACAGAATAATAAGTAAGGGGTATCGTTGAAGGCCCCAGCATAGAATATTTAACGATAAATAAGAAATTATTGATAATCAGAGCACATTGCCTAGCGAAAAATTGCTTGTAAAAATACAATTAAACTGAAATTTTAAACTATAAAATCAAGGAAACATTCCATAAGATTGCTCCAATATCATTGTTAAAATTGAAAGGGAAGGTCTATCGCAGTTTGCTGTAATTATTCTGCATAAAACAACTGTAAAATTGTTACTTGGTGACATTCGACAATCCGGTGAATTTTTTCTAGGTTACTTGTGCTCCAAAGCGTCACATGTGGGTCGGTTTCTGGACATCATAGACCTCTTTAATATAATAAATCTCGGGAATTCCTCCGATGGTTTTGATAAAATTGTAGCAAGCTATATGCCCGCCATGTAGTTGTCACATTTTTAACTGGATGGGACGCGCTGGGAGCGCGGGCCCTAATTGACAAAAAAAAAAACAATTACAAACAATGTACAGCTAATGGCGTTATTATATTTCTATGGTATCAGAATAATTATTGAATATTTACCCAAATTGGGGCCCAGACCAGAGTAAGTATGTCTCCTTGTTGCCTGTCAGTAGCTCTGGCGAACGCTTATAAAGCGCAAAGACAATCCGTGCGTTTGTAAAGAGAAATTATAGAATTAGAAAGACTATCTATTGCCGGGGTGGTTGGTTCGAAAAAATAACGGGCAAAATAGAACATATACGGATTCGCAATGTCATAATATACAAAAAGGATTAGGTACTGTTAGATTAATAAAAAAAATTTGAAATTAGAAAAAGTGTTTGTTTTTGCATTAATTTCAAAATAGCTATTCAACTTTCATGTATTTATTTTTTGTCCCAGTTAATATCTATACTTCCAATTTGAAATTTAACTATACTTTGTATCGTGATGAAGAGACCATTGGCCCCGAAACGTTTATGTTCTATATAGATATAGCTTTTAAAATTTTTTTTACTATAAGTACAGTGGCCCTCATGCTCTAGAGGGCACGTGATACTGGCTTCTTGCACTGGGAGTTCCAGATTCGATTTTCAGGGAGATCGCCATATTTTTTTGTGATTTTATTAAGCCTTAGGTATTTTTATGGTGTGTTTCGTTCTATAATTGGATATGTTGACATATTGTATAGTTTAAAATTTAAATTATTTAATGTATGTATTTTAAATAATATGTTACAAGAAAAATTTATGAGCTAATTGAGATATTATTAATTTACGTTTCTGTCCTTGGAAAGCTATAAATAAAGGTTCGTAAAATATTGAAATTCTTGCTCAAATTACCAGGTGTCGATTCACACCACCTTTTGGCAAAGTATGACGCTTCAAGTCCCAAGAAACTGTAATAACCCCTACTTTGCTTTCTTTTAAAAAAGAAGCTTCGAATTGAAATTGGTTTTGTTGTCCTTAGATCTTGGTTGTATTTCAACTTCCGAAATAACCCTTAATACCTGCAATTAAAACAGCAAAACTGTGTTCAAATCGATTTAAAAGTAAGTCTGGAAACTTTGCGTTCATTTGCTTCCTCTTGTTACAGAGACAATCTTTGTCTTTTAGTTTAAATTGCTTTTACTGCTCCAGAATCCGCTGAAAATCTTTTAGAAGTTCGGTTGTTTATCCGGGGCCACATGACGTACTGGGAGATCATATCCAAAGTTGAGAAACAACGTAGGTATCGATGTATATACAACATTTAAATTGTTTTCATGACTTAATTTTATAATTTATTTAATAGTTATATGTGTTAAGGTATGATTATGGGAATGTTTGAGCAAGGAGAGGATTGTAAATAAAATACATGAGGTGAGTGTTGGACAGTATACACGTAGGTCGTCCGTGAAAGACCTGGTTAAAAGCTTCAACATCCGTAGACCAGATAAACCAAATATTCGAGGACTAACTAGTTTAACTTGCAAAGAGGGTGCTTGAGAAGATGTGTGAGAAGACAATAGTGGTGTGCCAGGACAGAAGAGCACGGAGAAATGACGTGAAGGTTAGTTTGTTAGCAATTTACATATTTCTAAACGTATCTGTATACAACCTGCATATCTTTTTTATGTTTAATAACGTGTATATTTCTTTTTGGTTTGAAAAAGTCTTATTTTTCAAATTCACAATACGTTAAAAAAATTAAATACTTTCGAATCAGCTTTTAAAAAAATCATATTTAATGTAAACATTTCGTCAAATGAGATGAGATAATATTTGGATGATTTCACTTGAAAGGAAAGATCAGACATGGACTTCAATCGTTAAATTATTCAAATATTTATTTTAATATAAATGTTTGAAAAGAACCTACAATTTGATGAAAATATTTACACTGATATTTTTTCTCTAATGCGCATTTATAATCTCCCGTAGCTTTCCATTTCATATTGATTATGATTGATTCTAGGTAGAGACTTGACTGCTTCTAAGAACGTTATAAATTTTATCTGATTTTTTCGTTTCACACGTTGCTTTGTGACCTTAAATTAATTAAATTAATTAAATTAAATTTTTGACATATTTCATAGTAGTAGGCAATAGTAAATACTACTAATACACCTCCTCTGATAGGAAGGTTTAGAAATCCAGCCAGCTATTATCAACTATCCTAATTTCGAATGTCTGTCTGTACGTAACTCGCTGGAATTAGACTAGAATTGCAATAATAGCACTGATGATGACTAGCCGCTAATGAGGCCTGGGCGCTCGAGTGTGACACGTCAATCAGCGCGCGGTTCAGGTTACACGCAAGGGTCATTACTAATTATTATTTTGTCCCATGATTTTTCACGGGCTTACGGCTAGTTAAATTTAATTTATTGTATATTATTATTACTCATAATATAACATCCTATCTTTAAAACATAACCAAAGAGAAACAACAATTTAATCTTGATAATTATAATATTTTCGAACAACTACTCTGTTTTATTTCTATGTTTCCTATTAATATCGAAGAAATTTAATCAAAATTATCTAAAAAAAAATAATATAATTATGTAATGTAAAATGTATGGAATAATACAGCCAATAAGGCTTTATTTGTGATTGTATATTGGTTAAGGGCTCAATGTTATTTTTCTTTCTTCTTATTTTATTATATTGCTGTCGGTATTTATTTGTTTTGTCACGGGGTTGTGGTTGTAATTAATTCACACAATTTCGCACTAACCACTCGTCTGGGAACAGTTAATATCCAAAGTATTCGCACTGTTCGCCTGTGTGCGCACTTATCTACTATTGAGTGGTAGGTACTGAGTGCTGTGAAAGCCTCGAATATATCTTATTCTATTCGTTTCTACTCTCTCGTAATAGTGATAGATATTCTGTTACTCAAAAAATGTACGTATTGTGGTATATGTTTTGCCAAACCAAATTTAAAAATTGATATAATCGCTATTCGGACACGTGCATGACGATTTTTTTAAATTCACGCGAAATTGCAAAACCAGTGTTTAAGTAGACTGGAATATTAATCTTCGTTAGTGGACCATTGAAGTTTATATTTTGTATTTGGGCATGGAAAAATTCAGATTTTTAATTTTTTTATTTTTTATTTAAAATATATTGAAAACCTAAAAGGTTTTTAGATGATTGAATGATTCAATATATGAAATAATAATATGATTTAGATACAAAGTCATTTTTTTATAGTTGGCCGAGTTTTAACATTTTTGTCACATCTGTTTTGAATTTGTCAGTGGTCAGTTGTTTGGTCTGTTTTGGCAGGTCATTGTATAGTTTTAATCCGTTGCAAATTAGTCGGGATTGTCCTGTTTTTGTTTTAGCGTGTGTTATGTGATAGTTCTGAGCCATTCTAGTGTTGTGTTGATGTTTTTCATGTATTTTGTGTGATTTTATGTTTTCGTCTTGTATTTCGCCAATTGCTAGTCTGTGAATGATTTTAAGTGTTTTGATTTTTGCAATGCTTTCGATGTTTAATTGTTGTGTTGTATGGTATACAGTTTCAGTTGGTGTCCGGTATTTCAGATCATAGACCATTTTTAGTATTTTGTTTTGCTGTCGTTGGAGTCTGTTTAGGTTTATTTTGTTTCCGTTTCCCAGAAGGGTATCAAATATCCTATTCTACTCTTGACGTATGCCTGGTACATCAGAATTTATTTTAGATCAATAAACGAGATATCTCCCGTAGTGCTCAATTCCTTATCAGCGAGGATTGGTATCTTCATCAGTAATTTCTGAGTGATCAGGAATCCATTTCAGCATTTAAGAGATTTGAAATTTAACACCGCTCAGGCCAGCGACGGATAAATACGGCGTTTGACAGCTTTTCGCCTTGGTGCAGTGGTGGATATCTTCAGGCTAATGTAATATATATTGTATCTAAAATGCTCTTTACCTTGGCATTTGTGTGGTGACCTCACTTCAACCTAAATGCAAATGTATACACGAGAATATACTGAATTTTCAATATAAAATTCCGATGTTTGAGAACGCTGTCAAAATTCATAGAAAATTTTTTGGTCCTGTGATATCAGATCGGTATTATAAGTGCTTCGATTTGTATGAAAATGTGCGAATTATAAATTATTGTTGTTATTTTGATTATCTAGTAGCATTTTCACAAATCGAAATAATGCATAGTTTCCTCAGATTACTTGAGAAATTCCAATTATGAGAAAAATTTGAATGAATGAATGAATTTTTGAATGATGATGAATTTAGAATTTTGAAAAATGAATGAATGAATTGAATGAAATGAAAAATGCTGATATTCTTGCAAATAGTCTATTATCTTTTTGATATTTATAGCGTTAACTTTGTAGTTGGACATAATTATTAATTTTAATTAAACAACTTTATATTAACAATTTAACCAGTATCTCTACGCCTACCTGTTTCGATACCACTGTATCTTCAGGACGGACGCAAACAAACTTTTCATTACCTATTCTAGCAAACAAATCAATTTTATGAACGGAGCGTGGCTACAGCTATGGTGGAGGTAATTGAGAAGTGGACGCCGAAATGGGAAATACATCAAGTAATCATATATATCATATATCATAAAATTCATCTGGTTTTTAATTATATTGGCTTTAGTGTTCAGTTCAGTCAAAAAGCTAAAATTGGTTCACACTGTCTTCATAACTTCACTTTTTTTTCTTACTAATTAACTCGGTACAATGATAAGCCGAGAACTGGCCTTATTATTAAATAATGAAAGTCATCCAAACGTCGTGAACCTCTCCGGAAATAATCTCTAGCTGAATACCGCCGTAATGACGGTCATCTTCCATCCTCGTCCCTCATTCACAACTTAATTACACCACTTTCACAACCCCCTTGATCAATTACTGATGCTTTTCATAAATAGCGGGGTAGGTTACGCACACAACCCTTACCAAGAGGCAGAAAGTAGTGGAATACTTTTCGCAGCTCGAGATATCTTTAATATCTATTCCTCGAAAAAGAAAATAAATGTATAAACCTCTCTGCGTCAATAGAATAACTAAATCTGTATCTAGGTATGACTGCGACTTATAAAATATTATGTGGAATAAGCACATTGTTTGTTAAGAATAAATTACGCTTTAATGAATTATTTCAACAAATTTCAACATTAAAACGTACAAATTTTGTACCGGAATAATATAATCACGGGGTCGTGACTATGGGAGGCAAAAAAAACCCACTAAAATCAAATAAAAGTTGTATTTATCACAAGTCATTGAACACGAATTTTTAGGAAGCACCGTTTTTAATTCACTTATTTTCCTTAAAATATTCCACAGTTTCGCACTAATTCATTTCAGTTTAGTAATTCGCACGTAAGTGGTCTCACTTATTTCCAAATGCCTGTTAAGTACTCCTCTCAATTGATGAAAAAAATGTGAAAATTCATGAAAAAATATATAATAGGCTTAAGAAGTGTACTAGCATAATTATTCAATTACATTTTTTTAACTATGTTTCAGCAAAAAAATGATACGTTAATATGTTTGACAGAATTCGCAACTATGTTAATGCAAATTTTGATTCGTCGTGAAAACACATACTTTATTTTCATATTTCAATTAAACAATACTTGATTAAGAAGTGTAGCACATATTACACCATTAATAGGAAAATTTATCAAAATAATGGCTCTATGTATAACGTTTAATACAATAAACTGGCAGTGATAATTCTTCCTTTCCAATTGAAACAACCACAATTTCGGGTCTCTTTCGAATAAAATGAATAATCGGCCGTATTCTGAAACGAGCAACATTGCTTTGTATCTTGACGGTTATTGTATAAAATTGTAATGCCGCCAGTTTTGACCTTTATAGTTTGGCAGGTTTGAAATTAATGATTTCCGATTAATCAGAAAGCTCTAAAAAGTAAACAAACTTTAAGTTATTCACAATCATGAATAATGAGCTTTCTAATTGATTGAACCATTAATTTCAAACCTGTCAAACTTCAAAATTGGCGGCATTAAAATATTATACAATAACTGTCAAGATACAGAACTAACAGTATTGCTCATTTCAAAATACGGCCGAACATCTTAAACAAATTTCGAATTTATGACAATTTTTGTGTTTCTTATATTAACTTTTATTTTCTTCGTAGACAAGTATAGTTAAATCTTTTTTTTTTAATTCATTTTATTATTTTAACTAACGTGTTTTTGTTCCTGATTTAATTAACAAATTTTTTAAAGCCCAATCATTTTCATCTCATTATTTAAAATCCGCAAGATATTATTTTATTCGACTTTTATTTATGCGAATGAATTTTTCATAATCGATTTAAGTTACTGCAATGATAGTTCAACTTTTTGCAAAAAATAAGTAAGAAATATTGAAAAAAAATGCAAACTTTCATATTGCATACCTCATTAGGCCATGGTTGCTTGAACATTTTTGACTCGTAACATAATCAGGCAGTAATTTACCGGCAAATTTTCTGCTGCTAGCTATGGTACACCCTGTATAATAGCTAAATATACTGCCAAAACAATTTAGTTAGTGATCTTCCATGAAATTGAAAATTACCTTCGTTTTAACTGCTTAAGCATATTTAATAAAACCAACTGGTTTCTAAATAAAAACTTTATTAGAGAGACAACGATTTAACAGTGTTTTTCTAATAAGTTGATTTTAGCAAATAAACGCATTGTTAAAAACGAAGATTCTATTAAAAAGTATAATGGCAATAAATTCAAACAGCGAGACCTGAAAAGACAGACAATGTCGCGAAATATTTCCTGTTTGCTCTGTGTGTGCGCAAACCTCATATATTCTTGGTAACATTCTTGGTAACTGCATCTTCTACGAATGTGATATGCATTTAGAAGAAATGTTCTTTTAAAATAGATGTTTGTTCAAATATTATTCACTGTGTGAAGTATTCCATTATTTTTCAAGTATTACAAATTAATAATGTCTATGCACATAATATTCTTGATTCCTAAAAAAATTTTGCACGTACGTAAGTTTTATACAATGATTTTTATTCTAATGAACATTTTGTCAATACAATTTAGTACAACACCACAGTCTAGTAGATAACGCTCAAATTATTTATAGAATCATAGGACAGCATAATCTAGTGCTCTTTGAACATTATTTCATGAAATCAGAATCAATAAAGGTTAGAAACAAGAAACATCTCTGTTATTTTCTACCTTAATTTTGAGACATTTTGTGATTAGTGTGACTGAGAGAAGTATCTCTCTTCATATCCTGGCAAGTGGTAAAACTGTGAATCCATTTGTGTAAAAGTGTGACAAAGAGAAGTATAATATTTTTATTCAGATCGGAATAGAGAATCATTGTGATTAAGGAGAATCATCTTCTACATCTGTAGCGACCAGATCCGGTTGAGGATCAAACAATTAGGTAAGTCTGCGAGGGATAATAGGTGTGACGTTATGAAAGTCTCTCTATCTCTATTTAAAAAAAAAAAAAAAAAAAGTGTCTACAGTCATTGTAATAAATTTTATGGAAGCAGAGTGCGAGTGATTGTGAAAACTAAGATATGAGCGCAGTCTACAATGAAATTCTAAGAATAATGTTGTAGAAGCAGTCTACGAGTTATTGTGGGAACGACGATGAAGACAAAGTTTTCAGTGATCATTTTATAGAGATATTGTAGCAGTGTGAGTGGGTGTAGGAATAATAATTTGAGAGTACTCACAATCATTCTAAGATCTCCATTTTAACAGTTATTATAAGAGTGAGGTTATGAGAACAGCCTCCGATCGATTGTGGGATTTAGAATATGTGAGAAATGTGACAGAGAGGAGCATGGAAGTATCGCATTGTGGTCTTGGAATAGTTTCGGAGGAACTCTTTATCCTTAGTCGATGTTTCTCGCGCGTGATATTTATTATATAGCAGTGTACGTGTCCCATTCGCACATACGCAGCGCGCGCCCTCTGCGCAGACATTAAATGTTTATCGCAAATAATGTGGAAAACGACGCTTTTAAACGTCCATTTCGGTCGTGATTTGTTCGACGCCGGACGCCTTTATTGATTGGTTCGCAAGCAAAGGGGACATATTTTTCAAAAGGATTTTCTCCTTTCTTTATTAAAGAATGAAATCTCACATGCGCATGTTTTGTTTCTTTACTTTTTCCCTTCCAGATATAATCACGCTTAGGTCACGTGTTTTTTTTCGATGACGTAGTTAAAACGCGACATTCATAAAAATAGCCATTTTATAGTAAAAATTGTGACTTTCATGTTATTGTTTGATATTATTAAGTCATTGTGATATTTTTACGATTGAATCATAGATTGGAGAAAACTGCCCTTTACCTTTGCGAAGTAATTACATAGAAATGGAAGCACTTATTCGTTCTCATTTTCATTTAACTGAAATATTTAAATGTTCAAGTTTTTTGTTTGTTGTCGATTTTTGTCGTATTGTCGAAATTTATTTTTAATATTTTAAAAAATGAGGGTAAACAACACTGTTTTATTCCACTATATTTATTTTGAATTGTTAGAACGTTTTCGGGATTTCTCCCATTGTTTCAAATTCAAACAATTCAAAATAAATATAGTGGAATAAAACAGTGTTGTTTACCCTCATTTTTTTAAATATGAAATATTTAAAAAAATCTAAATAATTTAGAGTATTTTATTAAAAAAAGTCTATGTATAAATAAAAAAAATTAATAAATTTTTTAAATTCATAATAATTTTGCAAACGTAATATGTTTTTATTTTATTTAATACTAGCTGTTCGTACCCGGCGTTGCACGGGTTAAGTATTAAGTTAAAAATGAGTTTGTGGGGGGAAACAAAGATTGCATTGTTTTGAAAAGTCTCCAATAAAAACAATGTTTGCATTTAATCTAGGCTGGGATGGGTGCAATGTCTAAGAGGAAATATCGTTCACCTGCCAGATTCTAAAGAAGAAGTATGCAAAATTTCAGATCAGGTAACAGTGTAGATTTATGCAGAAAATATATCAGGGGAGGGGGTGGGGTAAAAGGCTAAGGGGGAAAGTTGTCTTTGTTACCCGCCGGATAGATATAGAATAAATATGCAAAATTTGGGTTATTTGGGTTACCCGCCAGATCTTAAATGATAAGTTTGCAATTTTTTAGTCCAATCGGTCGAACTGTGTAAAGAGGGAGGGGGTAAATGTCACCATTGTTACATGCAGAGTCCGTAAGAATTAAAGAATAAGTATGCAAAATTTGAGTGTGTCTATTGGTATTTATTTGGTACAGATTTGCATCAAAAATATATCAGGAGGGGAAGAGGGAAAGAGGTAGGGAAAATGTCGCCTATGTTACCCGTCATGCAAAATTTGAGTTGAATCGGACGAACGGTGTCTATTTGTATACAGTACAGACATATATTGAGTTTTATAGGTACAGATGAAGAAAATAATACAAAAGTGTAACCCAAAAATGTACGTATTAATATTATGAACGTAAAAAATATTACAACTACTACAGAAGTAAAGGTATTATACCTAGGTACCTATTAATTCTGTCGATCAACGTGACGTTCGATATTCAAAGTTATGGCGATGGATTGGAAACGAAAAATAGCATAAGGGACGCGTCCACAGCATAGAGTGAGACGTACGTTGTCTTCTCGACCTGCTCTCGGCTAGGGAATTAGTAGGGACGGAGTTCTAGATGAGAAAATTAAAGAGACGGAAAAGGAAGACGAGTAGACTATTGTGGAACGTGGAAAAAAATATAAAAATCGTGGACTATCAAGGAAGACAGTTTCAAAAATGATTGTGAAACGTGGAAAAAATAATAATCTTGATGGATTTTTGCTTTTTTAAATTCATTAAGAGATTATTAAAAACGTGAAAAAATGAAAATGGTACGCATTCAGTGCCTAACATTTTAACGCCAGGGATAGTCCGTTCCCTTTATCTTGCGACATGGAAATTATTTAGTTTTCAATACCCGAGCAATGCCGCAACGGGTACGAACAAAATTTCAGTTGAATCCATCAAACGATGTAGATTTACAGAGAACAGACATAGAGTATTATAGGTAGAGATAGCGTTTGTGCCTTGACGTCCAACAGACGGCGCTGTTTTACAAAAAAAACTATTTTTTTGGTATCGTTATAAATATTTTATCTTATACCAATATAAAGGTAAGTAACAGGTACCGGCGCTTTTTTTTTCAAATAATTTGTGCGAAATCGAATGGAACGTTGTGATGTGTCAAAACAAGAAAACAGTAGCTGAAGAACTTAGAAGATTTAAGATGTTGGACAATTGAACATTTACATTTTTATTTATATAAATAAATAAGATATATAAAAACAAAGTGGGTATACAAAATCATCCTCGGATTTGAATGCAACGATGTGCCAAAATTTCAAAGCAATCGGTGAAGAACTTACAGAGATTAGCGATTTTTTAGTACAAACGAACATTAACTTTTTTTTATATAGACTAAAAGTGCACACAGTTTCGCCTGCGTGGAATTCAGTTTGAGTATTATAAGAGTATCAGTGAAAAATCAAAAATATAATCTAAACTACTCATCCAAACAATAAATAGTGTGCAAAAAGAAATTTTTATCTAGATAAAATTTTCTTGATGATAAATAATTTAATTTTTATAAAAATTTAACATTACCTGCTTAAATTACCCCCGACATTTAAAAATTAATTTTAAATTTATCTTTTATTCATATTTATTCAATTTGTGTATTAACCTTAACATATAGATGTATGTCGACGGACTTTCAACTTCTCTATAGAAAGTATTTAAATATCTCTTACCTCTAAGGCAGTGTTCGTAAAAAAACGCATCGCTTGATTATTTTTTCATTGAATTTAGTTGTAAAATAGGTCACCACAAAGAGCCCTTTTCTTTAACGGGATACTATAACCACCCTGAAAGGCCATTCAAAATATTGGTGAAAGAATTTTTTAAATCGGATGACTAGTTTCGGAGATTATCTCCTACATCCAAACTTAATAACTCGCAAACTTTACCTCTTTATATATTAGTACCTACAGATAATATAGACTAAGATCCGCTGTCTTACTAATTTTGAAAACGGAATGAGGTTAGATACTGGATTCTAGTTACGGTTTACAGGTGGACATTCGAAATTATTATTATTTGGAATTATTATAATAATTTTCAAAATGCGAAATTTTTTTTTTGAGTATGTAGACTAGACTAGACAGATACAAATGTAATATGCACTGTAGACTAGGCTGATTTTAATACACTATAAATTAATGTGTCTTCTTCTTTTGCCAACGCTAATCAGTAGTTGCGTGCGTTTCAATAGACGGACGTTATATATAAATAATTAATGAACTAGTTGCTAGTAGCTTGTTGGTCTATTGGATAAGACACTACTAGTATTCTAATGGTTGGGAGTTCGAAGCTCGTTCCGGAAGACCATCAAACTAGGCCTGTTTTCGTAGCAAAAGCCTGTAGATTTTTTTGAAAATGATAATAAAATTGATACGACATGTACTATGCATACATTCTGTTAGTCTGATTTAACTTTTCGTTTGGAATATTTAAAATCAAACATTTGATTCACTATTTTTTGTCACTCTTGAGACAGATTTTATAAGTGTTAAATATTTGAGCTAAATTATAAACCATATATATCTGTCAAAAGATTTCCACGCACGGTTGGATAATTTTGGAAAACGTAATACGTTTACATTCGGTCAAAAGTTTATTTAGTTTCGTTAACAAATTTCAAATGAAACGTATTTGGTTTCATGATCCCCGACAAGAAAGGTTTGGTGTTTGCTTTGGCGAATTATGCGATGTTTTTAGAGAGGCCTGAAATCGGTTCCTCCGATAACATTTTCAATTAATTATCTTTACAGTAATATTTCAAGGGTCGGTGGTTCAACGAGGGGTGAATTAAATTATTAGAAAAACATTTCTACGTCAAATGTTTTTGTGGTAATAAATATTAACAATGTCTTGACCTAAATACACCGATCGTGGTAGTGATTATCGAAATTTATATTCATTTTCATTAATTACATATTTAAATTCAGTCTGTTTTATTACAATACTATCCTTAATTGCATAGCAAAACCTGTGTTTAAGCACACAATACGATCTTTCTTGTGTTCAAGCAGATCAGTGGTAAAAAAATTAGGCCCACGTACTAATTCATCCACCGGGGCTCCTGCCTCCCTTCTATCAACACATTTTATTTCACTATTTTTATTTAATGTACATAGGTATACAGGGTTTTTCGGAAAACATTAATAATCTCGCAGGACTATATTCCTGCCTTGATTGTGAGTCGAAAATGTTGAAGCAACCATGAACATGCGACATTAAAGTTTTCATTTTTTTAAATATTTCTGAATTATTTTTTGCAAAACGTTGGATTATAATAAAGTGACTTATATATCATATGAAAAATTCATTTCCTTTAATACAAGTCAAATAAAATGATTAAAAAAAATTGGAATTTTTTCAGGGTTTTAATTATTTTATTAACTTTTGTTGAAACGGATGAATTTTACATATTGGATTTAAGGTACTGTAATAATACTTCAAAGTTTTGTAAAAATAAGTATTTCTAACTTAAAAACTCAGATATTTCTAAATTAACTTGAAAAAAAATGCAAATTTTTGATATTGCATAACTCCATAATTATTGATATTAGGTTATGGCTGGTTTTCGACCCATAACCAAGACAGGAATATAATCCTGCGAGGTTATCAGTGTTTTCCAAATAAACTTGTATACATATACCTATTACCTACGAATTCACTGTAATTATTATATTTTAAATTTTATATCCTATGACAGCCGATCTAAAAAATTTTCCACTGCGCTACAATTGTCTCTCTATATAAGTATTTAACTCTCTCTGTGTTCCCATGCGAACTCGTCAGTATTATTTTCTTTGAATTATTTATCGAACCAGTTGATAAGGTATACATACTCTGTAAAAACATATTTTTAGTCATTCTTTTTTATAGCACAATAATGCTGCGGAACGACACTAGCTACCGCGCGTGACCTTGATGCTCGTGTGCAGATGGGAAGAAGAGAGCGCGCCCGCGCACTTTGCCCATTTTATGCCGACCGGCCACCTTCTGAGGCAAGATGGCCTGCCTCAAAACATTATATTTTTCTTTCTTTGTTATTACAATGTAATAATATATAGTATAATTTAAAAAAAATTAGTTCTTCTGTACGAACCTAATAAGATATTGCATGCATGAATAAACATATATAAACACCTCTTCTTCACTCGAGAGACGACACTTAATCTCGTTTGCCATAAGAGAAAATTGCATTATATGATGTCGGTGTACGGGTTGTGGCTTTATGCTTTCTACTGCTAGTTTATTACAAGACAATAACCCCGGGTCTCTGTTGTTTAAACTTAATGTAATTGGTTGCAGATGTAGTTTTACCTTATATTATATATTGTTTCTAATTATGTTAATGTTTCTAGAGAAATAAACTCTAGAGAAAAGCAATTCAACAATCGTACCCTTCTTAAGTAAATAAACTAATTTATGCTTTAAGATGATGATTTACAGAGACGACATCTTTCAGATATTTTGACAATCAATCATAATTTTTCATTACCCAGTGGCATTAATCAATATTCTTTACTATATAAATAAAAAAAGTGTAGATGTAGGTATGACTTACATTTCATTTTTTCACTTACAAGTCTGATCTAATAAAAATTATTAAGGCTGATATTCAAATCCTAAATTTATTAGTACTTACCACAAAGCTTAAAATCGTATGGAGATGAACATAACTCCTTCCTAAGGAGAGGGAATCGGGTCACGGTGGAAGTCACTGGAGGTCACAGTGGAAGAAATTTTCTCCTCGCGTATGTCTTAAACACATTTATTTTGCTGTTAGAGTATTTATTCTTGCATACTTAAATCTCCTAGTAAACAAAACATATTTTTTACAATAGACGATGCTTTTTAATTTTTTTTTATATTTCGTTCGAAACCTATTCATTTATGTGAAAATGTTTTCTTGTAATAAATTATTTATTGAAACATAATTCAGAGTATTTAGTTTCACCTTTTCAAAATTATTTCAAAATTTATAAAAGAAAGCTAGACTTGAGAGAATATATACATTTGTTTGAGTATCGCGTCCTCACTGGGATTCGATCCCGGAACCCGAGTGTGAGAAGCCCACTGGATTAGGGGCAAAACTAATTAAATGTAATATTGAATTGATTTGTGTATAAAATTGACCACTTTTAATTTTTTCGGTGGCTTATGAAAAAGTAACCTATCAAAGTAAATCATTTTTTTGGTTCAAAATTTAGTGTTCTACCTATTCAAAATCATATTTTAAAATGGTATTTCAACTGATTTGAATGTATGTTAAAAATAAGTATTTTAAAAAATAATCCAATAATGCGGCAAAAGGATCAACAACTAAAAGTAGATTTATTGATTTATTAATAGATATCTTTACTATATTACCCCGACATTTTAATATTATGAAAATGCCAACACCCAGATTCTTTATATGGAATATATTGCATCATCTAGCCCCTAGATTCCCAGAAGAATGGAATTTAAAAGTTTTCTTTTTGTATCAATGAAACGCGAATGAAAAGAGAATGAATATATTTTTTCTGTTTCAAGTGTTGAAAGAAAACACACCCGGCTTCGAAAACATTTCTTTTGATGAATAAAAGAATTCGGTTGAGGATTTTCTCTGTGGAATTGTCCGGCCAAATGCGGTTTGTTGAAATTTGCATTTCAATAGAAAATAAATACTTGATGGTTTGTTTTCGACATTTAAAAGTGTTTTTATTGAAGACAAATTTGCCGTCGTGTTAACAAAAAACATTGTTATCACCAAATGTCGATGATATTAGTTTTTTTTAATAATGTTTGAAAATCCAAGAGTTTTAGCTAAAGATTTTAATAAGAATTTCTTGTATCTTCTCATACAGTACAACAACTACACTCTGTGGAAATTTCATATCTGTTTCACGGTCACGCCGGAGTCGAGATAACGAGCAGCCAATGTCTGTATTCAACAGCGCCTGGTGTAGGCCTTGGATATCGGAATACCACAATACCGCCCGATTTCGTGCATTTCCAATATCCGAAATAAAGTACCACAAATACCGAATCCTCGGTATTGGCCAGATTTTATAAATTATTTCGTGTTGTGACTGTTAGATAGTAAATTGGAGTAGTTTGTTAGTTTATTAGTTAATTCTCTCGCCTGGTGATCCAGTAGTGATGGTTAAACCGTTATTTTAAGCAGTTATTTTTGGTACAGTTATTTAGGATTTGTATCTGATTGTATCGACGATTTATAACTTAGTTATAATTCTTGTCCAGTACCATTGGTTGCTCGTCGAATTGCAAAAAATCAGTTGCTAATTATTGACACATCAGATACAAATCTCAAATAACGGGTAGTGTGTCGCCGGTTAAAATATCATCACTATGATCCAGTGTGCGGAAGTTCAAGCCCCATTCCAGTAAACCAGCATCCTAACCCTATTTTAATAGCACAAGCACAGTTAAAAAAAATAAGAATTTATGTATGTAATAAAAAAAAAAATAAGAAAAAATGATATGTATTGCGTGTTCGCATCTCTATTTAAATTATTGAATCTCATATGTTTTAATTTTTATTTGTATATACCTATATATATATCACGTAGTTCTTAAATTTTCTATTTTTGTGACTTCACGATTTTTGGCGTGTCAAAAAAAGGGTTTTATATTTTTTTTTAGTTTTACTGTCAAAATTTATAAATAATATGTTGGACGCCTTTGATTTTTTGACGACCAACTGATTTATTAATATATCCTCAACAAGATAAGTAATTTTCTTAGGCTTCAAACAATTATTTTTTTGCTGGAAGGAATGGGTTTTGCCGCAACTCTTAATGAATTTCACCGTTGGGCATTGTTGACAGAAAATTTGTTTTCTACATCTCATCAAACATCAGGTTTTGATAACTTTACATATATATATGCCACAAGATTGATGAAAAAGTGGGTAGGTGATGTATCTGGAGCACTGTTTATTGGATTGTGGATAGGATACCGTTACCGACACTACAATGTCGAAACATGGAATAAAAACGACTTTGATGACACATCAACTAAATAAGCTTAAACGAGATTCATAGTTTAAATCATTTATACTTTGATTTAACTCAATCGGAGGCTCAAAATGTTCACTCTTTCAAAAGTAAAGCGACCAAGAGCGAGAAAAATCTTCCCGTATTTAACTCTCTCCTTTAGTAAGTGGCCAAGCGTTATTACCCTTTTTACATCTTCCACAGCGCGAATTACTTTCCTCTGCTCTCTGTGAGCCTGGGCCTTGATTTGAGCAATGAGTGGCGAGGATCCGGTCATGTCTTATATATATATAGTCTTCCCATCAAATTTGATCGACCCCTGTATATTCCCATTGATCATAAATTTCTTCAGGTAATCTCCCCCTCTTAAACATGCCCAAAGTATTAAATAATTAAGATATATTATAGATGTCTCGTAGAAACGAAATTATATTTTTTATGGGAAACTAGGTATGGAAGTCTTTGGGTCTTCGTAGGGCTTACGACCTATCATACGGCTGGCTTAAATGATCACTTTACACAATGTAACGTTCACATTTCCACCCATGATAGAATACCACGTCTATCAAATTTTTGGTATTTGTATATATTTAAGTTTTACAATCCGTTTCATACATATGTTATAATTATCTTTTGCGTGACCGGCATCCAAAGCTTTTTCATTCCCCTCAAGTAACCACAGATGTCACTATTGAGATATCTATTTTTGATTGGAATTTTTTTAAAGTAATATCCTTTATATGCGCAATGAAATTCCTCCGAATTATTAGCATTACACTAGAACACGCCTGAAATATCATTTAATTTTTTTTATTAGTTCTTATTACTGTATTTAGACCTTTTTAGACCAGTTTTTTCATGTAGAATATTTTGAGTTTGTCCAAAAGGTGTTCGTTCATCTCACATTTCACGGTACACGAAGCCTACTTTCAAGTGTATTTTTGTTCACCGATCCGATTTCTCGGATGTTTTTTTAGTTATTACAGTGGTAAAAGTTCTTCTAACGATTCGTTTATAACAGCTACACATATAATTCCTCAGAATGTCTGATTTGAGATAGAAGAACAGACGTAGTTTAGTTCGAAAGACAACATTTGTTTAGCCCTTTGATAGAACTCGCAACGCAAACAACTTCCGCCCTTATTCGTCCTCTCTGTTAACGTAAAAACAGATAGTTTGACAGGCGGATAGGTGGGGAGTAGGTAAACACGCTCCCAGCAGCCCGGCCGACCTTCCAAGCAGATGAGATAAAATCTTTGCTCGCCATTCTTAAGGAAGAGACAGAAGTTTTGCCTGGTGTAATGAGAATAATAAAATAATGTCGTTCATGGGGGTTGATTAATTTATCATTTGGGAAAATTGTCTTTGTTGGGACTGAAGCCGTAGAATAACAATATTAGACGAAATTTAATGAGCTTCATTCCTACACATGACCTTCTTTTCTGGATCAGACAAACGTGCACCGGGAAAGTTGCATCTCAGTCATGGCGGAGGAGCTCTACGGGAATGGATATGAGGCGGCCATTTTTTTTTCAAAAGTTTCACAATAAAATACTAGTGTAACATGTATCTTATTAAGTGCCGTTAAAATAATTAAACATTTCTATATACAAATCATTCAATTTACATATGTCTATATTTCAGGGTGGTGCGACCCCCTAAAGTTAAAGCAGAAAAATTGAGTTTAAATTTCTTCATTTATTTTACATTGTGAAATATAAAACTTTCTTCTCAAATACTAATATCGCTTTTACTTGGGCAAAGTTTCAAGTGAAAAATAAATTATTTTTGAAGGACAAAAAATGCGAAGAATTATATTTGTATGAATCGGTTTTAACCAAGCGCTTGAGGACAAAGGCGTAATTCATTTTAATACCCTTCCCCCATTTTTTTTCTATAATCCTATTACAATTCTATAATATGATTCCTCAAATTTTCGAAGCAACGAAAGAAATTTATAATAGAAGCATAATGATTTACTTAAAAGAATCTATTGTAACGAAAATTGATTTTTTAGTATAGTATTTTCAAATTGTTTTTGAAAAATAAGATGAAAGATTTTATTTAATTTAAGATACTCGCAGTTTTTCCGAAACGTCTTAGGAAATCACCTACAATCCTACTGATTTTGCTTTGCTTGATGTAATTTTAAAACAGAATGCCGTTGACAGCGGCGTCATTTATTGGCACATTTCATACATTGGAATTTTTATTTTTAAATAATAATTAAGGTGTTTTTATTAAAGAAATTAACTGTTAATTCGTGAGTAAAACTATTTATATACTCTTTAAAATCATCTCTTTATATGAATAAAAAACGTTTTAAAATCAAGAAAAAATGTTAAAATTTCTTGCAAATTTAAAACATTATAACTTTATTAATATTCAATATTTCTTAATAAGTACGGATTCTAGATAATAAGCGTGTTTTTTTTTTTAAATCTTCTCTTCAAGTAATAATTAAAGTTTCATCTTCATGGATACGTACCTAAGTATATTCCATAGTGACGCAATATTTAATTCATTTTATTCATTTATTATTATTGTGAAGTATGGTACCGTTTTCCATTTTCCGATTGGTATCTGGCAGTCGAGAATACCACAAAACAGGGTGTCTCATATCTGGTAGCAAAAACTTTAGAGATGGATTCCTGCCTTGATAATGAGTCAAAAATGTTCAAGCAACCATGACCTAATTACCAATAATTATGGAGATATGCAATATCAAATTTTGCACTTTTTTCAATATTTCTTACTTAATGTTTTGCAAAAAGTTGAACTACCACTTCGGTAACTTATATTGATTATGATAAATTTGTTTGCTTGAAGACAAGTTGAATAAAATGTAAAATAAAAAAAAAGTAATAAAAACCTTGTAAAAATTTAAAATGGGAATTTTTTTTACAAGGTTTTTATGATTTTATTTGAGTTGTATTGAATCGAATGAATAAATAATGATATAAGTTACTGTAATGATTGTTCAACTTTCTGAAAAAAAATTGTCATAAATATTGAAAAAAAATGCAAACTTTAATATTGATGTCGCGGTTGCTTGAACATGTTCCACTCGTTATCAAGGCAGGAATCCACCTGTAAAGTTTTTGCTGCTAGCTATGAGACACCCGGTATAAATGAGTGATATAGAATTTCTATAACCTGTATTATATTCTTTATTAAACCATTTAATCGCTCACGAAGATACCCACCCAATGTGCAGGGAGTATCAAACTAAGCGAGCGTTTAAATTTCATTAAATTGTTTTCCGCTATAAAGGTTTCGCGGGGCTCACAAACAGGCATGAGTGGCGCTACATACGTACATGCACCCATACACTGACTTCAATTTGCTGCTCTCGGTTCTACACAGAGATAATATCTTGAAATTGAGTTTGCGGGCGGTGAAGGTAGTGACGGTACAATAGAGGTGGAATCACTCAATTATTTGAAAATGTTTCAACTATTGAGGGTTTCCCCATATAACGTCGTAGACCTTGTCGATGTTGGAAGCCACGCCCTCTTTACCTGTGCGATAATTTTGTATCTCGTCTAACATGTTAATTTAAAACGCAGCTTTATAATTTATTTTCTTTTTTTTTACATCACCTACCTTCACCGTGCTGTTGCTATCACTTTATAATGCTAATGGATGTATATGTGAAAGAAATAGTGTCGAGAAAACCCTTAAAAATGAATTAAAGTTTTATATGTTACTATAAAGTCACTGGGCACAAATTTTACCGGAATATTGTTCTTTAATTCACACTAAATCTCCCACTAGTCACCTGAAAAATCTTCTATTCGCATCTAGAAATTCTTAATAATGTTCTTAGGTTTTCACGGCCACTCAGAATCTTCTGCTTTGGCCGACATTTCGGATCCCATTGCAGGGTCCATCATCAGGGCTGATGTGTATCAACATATAATGAGTCAAAATGATGAACCCTGCAATGGGGATCCGAAACGTCGGCCAGAAAGGTCGTAATAACACGGAATAATACCCCAGAAGACACACACTAGAAATTCTTATTCATGTCGTTTATAACGCTCTGATTACTATGGAACAGTTTTCACAAGTCGGTAGGTACTAGGTACTTTATCGCTGGTCAGTATCCGCACTGAAATCGCCCGTTAGGTATTCACTTAATTTATTTTCGATTGGTCACACTAAATCACTGCTTTATCTGTGTATTCGCCGAAATGTCGCCTATCAAAGAACCCTCTCTCTCGCGCGCGCTTGTCATCGCTTTTATACATAAATGTTGGTTGGCGATACTTCGAAAATGTTCAACTGGTTTCTCTACATTTCATATAATAACGGTTTCGTCGAGAATAGTTCAGTTGATTTTAGATTCAGATGCACTGTTGAGAGACTTCGATGGAGTCTCTTGAACACTGTTTTAGACAGTCAAAATACATACGAATTTAAACAAATGCCAGTTAATTTTTTATTGTGTTCATCGTACAAAATAAACCAAAAATAAAAATATGTCTTGAGAATTTTAAGGCTGCAAAAATATAGCAATATTTTAGCAAAATGCAAACATATAGCAGTATTTTTGACGCATATTTTTTATTAACTGTCAAATTTGCACTGTGACCTTCTTAGGATCCGTCATCGGGACTTCTATATGAAGTGGTTGATTCGGAAATCGATGTTGTATGATTTTTTAAAATAGAGATATGAGAAACATTTATATTATGCTTCCTAGTTTCAAAGTAAGTTTTACACCTCTGCTATGAAAAATAGAACTAACTCTCTGGTCTGGATTGAGGCTCGAAATCTCGACCATTAGATGTATGCGGACAAAGTCATAGTACATCGTACCTTCCTTAACCATTTCTGTTGCATAGAGTATTGAGTATTGCTGTAGTGTTCGTTGTTCAATGAAGAAGATGGAAATGTACGTCATTATATTCCGAAAACAAGTGTTCATTGATCCGCAAAAGCAATGGAGAGAGAGTAGACCGAAGCCGAGTTAGCTTGATAGTGTTGGTAGTTAATTATCGTACTCCAAGCGCGATGAACCGGAAGAAATATGTCATCGATAATAATATATAGCGATAAATTCAGTGACAGCTTTTGGCATTGCTAACGATCCTGTTGTTTCTACTTTTAACCATTCCATCTTCGTTAGTAACACCATCTATATTAATTCATTTTATACTAATTTTAAATAATAAACTAGACCTCACAAGACGCTTGTTTTTAGATTCATAATTTTAATCAGTACAGTAAGACATTTAATCATTTTTTTTAAATTTTAAGAATTTAAAATATTTATATTAAAATAAACGATTAATTTCTTTGCGGAAAAACTGTAATATATTTTATTTTTATAAATCAAAAAATCTATAATTGTTAGAATTTCTGTGGGCGAATGGAACACCGGAATAACTAAAAAAAGTTTTCAGGAGAGCCAAAAATTTGTGAATCAATTTTTTTTAGAAAATACCTCTTTATAATTTTTATCTAGTTTTTTTTGCATAATAACATTGAAACCAATTTGAATCATATCTTTGTTTCTTGCCAAAAATTTCATATAATTAATCATGTCATTTGTAAATAAAAAATAAAAAAATAATCGCATTTTATTTTATTTTCTGACACATTTTAATTTTCCTTTCTGATATATATCTAAAGAACAACTCTGCATACTTGACTCTAAATTCGGTTTTATTTACTCATCCCGTTGTTCCTTTCGCCCACAGATTTGCTCATAGTTTTAATATAACTATGATTCTAGAATGATTCTCTATGTAATAATGTCCATCTCTAACGCTACGAGATGCTAATTCTCTATTAACAAAACTATGTATAAAGCTGCTTTTTTCACGGATGTTAGCACATTTACATAAAATATTGTCATTTAAAGATTATTAAAAATAAATATTTCATATATATTCAATAAAAAAAAATATAATAAAATCTTTGAAGACGATAATGATTTGTTTTGATTTATATACCCTGAAAGTCGTGATAGGCTGATACCGACATGGTCAAAAAAGAGTAAATAGGGGAAATAATTAAAAATAGATTAATTAAATCATTTAATCTATTTTTTATATTTTTTGTATCCATTATTATGTTGGTGTCTCATTAAAAATAAATACAGGTTATTAAATATTACTGCAGGCGTCTGGTAAAGGGGTTGGGAAATAAGTAGGATAAAGGATGGGAATGCATTTATAAGAGATCGGGCCGCGCCGAGCTCGCGGTCACCGCGCCGAGCCGCGCTTATCGCCTCGCTAATTTCCGAGAAATTATGCCGCCGTGCCCCAGTGTTTGCCCCGCTACGTGAAACTGCAAATGACACGAGGGCATCTTGTAAACTGCACGACTCTCCCCCACCCCACCCCGCCCCGTCATCCGCGCATGCTTTATCTCGCCCCCGACACTTCGGCTGCTCCGGAGTTATCTGTGTTTCATTGCAATTACTGGATGTTCACGCTTATTCATATAATCGCTGGCAAACCTTTGCGCACCTATAAATTGACCTTATTTTAATTTATCGATAAATTATCTTTTTTTCGATATGCAAGAACATAGGCATTACATCATTTTACAATAAAATAATTCACTTTTTCATTTCTAAAGACGTTGGTGGGCCATTTAAAAATTTTCCTAATATTTTAAATTAAAAGTATTAACCAAATTATGTCGTAATCAATGATTTTTATAAGTAAAATTAAAAATGTATATATTACATTTTAGATAATATTATATTTCTAAATAAGTATAATATGACCTTCTTTTCTGTATCAGACATACGTTCACCGAGGAAAGTTGCATCTCAGTCACGGCGGAGGAGCTCCATGGGAATATACATGATGTGTCCGTTTTATATTTTTTTATTTTTAATATTTTTTTCCAGTAAACGAAAAGTATAATCCCAATCACAATAATTTCGTTGTCTCTCTGTCTATCCCCGTAATGTCGTGTAATGTGCGTAACTTCTTAGTTTTATAAAAAAAAATCTTTTCGTTTTCTTTTTTTTTCCTTTTTTCATTTTTTCATTTTCTCTTTTTTTTCCTCTCCTTTTTTACCGTTTTTTTTGACAGGTAACAGGTAGAATATAAATAAAAACCGCCTTCTTGAAAAAAATTACACAATGTCTTCCTAAATTTAAGACTCACGTTTGTTTAACCCTTTAACCAATTTAAGAAAACACATTCAATCACACATATTAATTCTTATTTAGGTTACTTAAAATTCCCGCGATACGCTTGCCACTTGTCGACGATTACCACTAGCGGCGATAATTATTATTATCCGTAGGTTTTTGTATTAGATAAATATAGCCGTACAGATTGATGTGTAGCGTATCAACTACATTTCTCTACTCTACCCAGAATGATTAATTACTAGAATGAGATCTAACCCAGTAACGGTGACTCGGATTTAGTCTTCATGACTCAGGTACATAATTACAGTTATTTGAACATGTTTACTTTAAACCTTATTCATAATTTTTGCAGACGTCGAGGACTGTTGCGTGTCACCTGAAAGTCAACTTAATTGGCCTTGGCACCCAAGCAATTGAGACTTGTGCAATCATTTTGTATCTCGTATATCTTATTAATTAATAACATAACCTTTTATTTTATTTTTAAGTGTTTTTAATTTCTCAATTAAAATATTGTGCACAGTTTTTATTTTATTTCTGAGCATGTTCAAATTTTTTCAAGAACACAATTTTTGTCTTAGAAAGGATCGACACCGATCAAGATAATATGGTAATGGGTTATCAGTTGTATGTGGAACACTTTATACTCGTTTTAGAATATTCGCACGTCTGGGATAGCATTTATTCACTATTGAACGCTCAGTACGTACTCTCTTAATTTATTATCGCTGGACGCTCTGCACTATTCACCGCTGGTTTCTACGGGATTGCCAAAATGTTCGCATGTAGCGATTATGTCGCTCTTAAAGTAGAGAGTATCGTTTCGCGAATTTTGGAGTATGTTCGACAGACTTATGAATCTTTCTAGCAATTTCCATTTTACTGTAAAACATCTAGAGTGCTGTAAAATCTTCGATTTGTATAATTATTTCCGTTAATACAGTCTCGTGACATTATTATTCATTTTGTTACGTAGGTGTCAAACAAAATTAGGAAACTTTTAAAATAAATGTGTTGTTGCGAGGCGCTAGTGTAATTAACACGCGCCGCCTTGCGGTTTCTTGATAAGCGGCGCGCGAAGTTTCTTACTGCTTACCTCCAATGTGTGGCGAGAGGCGTCAGCGGCCGCATCCACTCGCCCATCATTGGTGGGCGCTCTGCGAGATTGTTAGCGAAATTGAATAAATAGGAGGCCGTCGAGCGAGGGAAATCATTCTCCTGCTCGCTGCCTTCACAGCTGGTACCTACTACATCAAACTACAATTCGTTTTCAACAAACTGACCTTTCCTTGAATTTCATTGCCTTAAGTCTTCTTTTACGCTCTGGATTATTTATTACGAAGATTGATGGACCTATCAATTTGTAAAACAGACTCTGTTCCATACGTTACACTGGATAATAGCACTAAAAGAATTTACACAGTTTTTGATGTGAATGTTTTGTATTTTGACGCAAGTGGAATAAATCATTACTTACCAGACTTATATTGAAATAAGATTGGTTGCGTAAATAAAGTGAATGGCTCTCTGTGTGCAATTATCATCCATGGAAATCTGTCACACGCTAGAAAGACAAGCGGTGCATAATGACGTTCTGGTGCTAACTTAAATTTTCACATCCAAATACTGAAAATGGCAAAAAGAAACAAAATTATTTGAATTCGGTCGCTTAGACGTATTCATGAAGTATCAATATACCGCAGGGTAAATTGATATTTCATACGTAAAATATTCAATTTTATTTATTTTTACGGTACGAAAATACTATTTATATTAATGTATACAATTTAAATTTTGATATACAATTTTACGAATTTTTTATTCAATATTTTAATTAATGCATCGACGAAAGATCTGGTATGGCCAGGTAAACCAAATATCTGTTGGGGAAGGCTCTGTTAAAAGCCTCGACCGAATAACGTGCGCAAAAAGATGTATGATGTGCTAGAAAAGGAGGGTGTGACGTTCTATCATCTCTGCCTACCCCTGCAGAGAAACGGCGTGATTATTAATTAGTTAGTTCTATTACTTGAATAAAAACTAAACATAGATAGACTCAGAGAGTATTCATTATTTTTTCGATGACTCGATGATCGAATGATTTTCTGGCTGTCATGTTTTTCTCTTCTTTAATCCCGGCTGTGCTCAAGACCAGGATCGATAAATTCCTCATTGCCCACCCCTCCCACAGTGTCTGCCCGCTAGATGATGTATTAGGCAATATTGCGCGGATTAAGTTGGCGTTCATCCCGTAAAACTCCATTACGGAATAAGTGTGGCATTTGTTCAGACAAATTATATTGTAGATAATACATTTTAACATTTTTAATATATCTTTCTTGGAATGTAAATATCATTTGATTTATACATAGTATGCATACATGTTACTATTTACATATTATGGTACATATTTTATATTGAATATAAAAATGAATTCATAGTCACACAGATTATTACTCCAATAATTGTTGTAAGCAGGGGCGTGCAGTGAGAACAAGAAGCATGACTTCTTCCTAAGCGTATATTTTGAAATGAAACCGAAATAAGAGATATATCTCGTAATATTCCTATCACAATAATTTAACATATTATTCAGATTTTAATTTTTCATAATGTTCTGCCAGATAAATATTTCATTTTAATTTTTTTCCAAATATATCATATCATCAAAGATATTCATTTCGTTATCTGTCCGTCCATCCGTCTGTTTGTCCTAGTAATCTCGCTATTTATTTCGTTCGAATTCACGACTAAAAAAACGAACCGGCAAATGAACGCCTCTTCGTAGACTGCCAAAAAGATGCTATAGATATGCAATACTAGAGCTGGTGGTTAAATTTAGCTAGTAACGATGTTCTGGTTATTTTCACATGCTTTACTTTTTCTAACGATTCCAAATAAGTTGATTTAATACCAACATTAGTAACATGTTAAATACACCCAAAATTTTATCAAAATTATGATCGTTTTCCATTAAATAATCAAAGGCAAAAAATATATTTTACTTTTAATTTATCAATGGATAATGAACAATAATGCAACTAACAATACTCTTATAACATTGTACGCATTATATGTATACATTTGCAGATGGAAAATCATTGTTGTAATTAAATTCTATAAATATTTAATACGTGCGCCAATCGCGTCCACGAAAATAGGGAATTAAATATTAATATCTTCTCTAAAATTTTACGCACAATATATTTTCATTTGAAGTCGGAAAACCATTGTTTAATTTAAATTCTATAAAAATGAATATGCGCCCGAAATATGTCCAAGCAAATAGAGAATTGAATATTAATAACCGCAGCTCTTTAAATATATATCTATCTGATAAATTAAAATTTATCCCTGTTATTTTTATCAAATAATCTAAAAATAAATTTATTATGTCGGAAAAATTCGGCTTTTCGTGTTTGTATTGCATGAAGTTCATACCGTGGACTATGCGTAGGTGAATTAGTTATCTCATACTGCAGGGTAGGTACAGGCTGGAACATTTGGCGGGGGAAGTTGTGGAAGAAAACATAACTCTGAGCATTTTAATCTGCTGATGATTCCATAATCCCTTGTATCCAGTGCTGATACAAGTTTGTGTGGTCGGCTGGCGGGTTTTCTCTATTTTCAGAGCACGAATTTTGGGGATGGTATAAAAATTGTTTAAATTTTGACGGTACATTTTAATTTATAAAATTAAAACACATTTCATGATTTCAACAGTATTTATAATATATAGATGTTAAAATTTGGGTTAGAACATAATACAAACAATACAAAATACATGCTTATAAGCGAAAATAATGTAGTTGACTTGAACGACAACCTGTATATAGCTGGAACGAAACTAGAGAAGGTACAAAGTATTGTATACTTGGGCTGCAACTTAAATAAAAGATGGGATCCTTCAGTTGAAATCAAATGCAGCATAGAGCAAGCTCGTGCAACCTTTATCAGCATGAAAAAGATGTTCTGCAGTCATGATCTCAACCTAGGATTACGAATTCGAAGAGTCAGATGCTACGTGTTTTCAGTATTATTCTACGGAACGGAAGCATGGACGCTTACCGAAGAACTGATAAGGCGACTTGAGGCATTCGAGATGTGGATCTATCTACATAAGAATTCTCAAAATAAGCTGGACGGACAGAGTTACAAATGAAGATGTTATGGCTCGAATTAATAAAGAAAAATAAGTTATTAAAACAATAAAAATCCGAAAACTTCAATATCTAGGACATGTAATGGGACATCCAGAGAAATACGAGATCTTGCATCTCATAATGCAGGAAAAGATTTCCGGAAGTCGGGGCCCTGAAAGAGGGAAGACTTCATGGCTGAAAAACTTGAGACAGTGGTTTGGCCAGTCTACTGTGGAGCTGTTCCGGGCCGCAGTAAACGAAGTCCGCATAGCCAACATGATAGCCAACGTCCGGTAAACGGACAGGGCACGAGAAGAAGAAGAAGATGTTAAAATAGTGTTGCTGAGAATATTAACCCGACTTTTAAAAAGTAAATCCCATAGGCTTATTTTGAAATAAATATTTATTGAATATATATCTTTAACTTGATGTCGACCATTTAGAAACAACTGTAGCTTCTTTAGAACAGTCAGTGGAGTACGTTTATTAAAATGATTTATACATGTTTGGTTATTTCGAATATAAATAATTTTGTCACCCATCAAAAATTATGGTACTTTTACGTGCCGGTTCCTAAAGTATATGTTTTTACTTATTTATAGCCGACACTCATGAAATGGTAATAACGACATTTATTATAATATTTAAACATTTTTTTTATGTTTCCCCTGCCGGCAGTGAGTGGTACTATTTTAAACCCTAGCGATTGTGCTGGACGGAACATGAAATAGTTCGCGTCTTTGATAAGTCTTATTATACATATTTATAGTATCTTTTGGCGGTCCATGGAGAGACAGTGGTAGCAAAATGCACTAAGCGGCCGGTTCGGGTTTGCTGGCCCGCGGTTCAAGCCCCATCTCCAGCCGTTTAATTAGTTTTTTTAGCCGTGAATTTGAACGAAATTACGGACGTCACATGAAGCTACGGACAGACAGACAGACGGACGGATGGATAGACAGACAGAGAAATTATTATGTTTGATCATTTGGAGATAAATAATGGCTTTACAAATTTATTTATCAGAAAATATATTTAAAATAATAAATCTAAAATAAAAGTGTTAGAAAATAGCGGCGTCTATAAAATAAATTGCAAAGATTGTAATGCGTCATACATCGAACAGACTGGAAGAAAGATACAGACAAGGATCGAAGAACACTTAAGAATAAATTTTTACATCAGAAATGATCAATCTTGCGAGAATTGAAAGTCATGGGTTTCGCCAGTAATAGCGTAGACATAAAGGAAAGAAACTAGATATTATAGAAAGCGATGAATAGTAACAAAAATGTAATCAATATTCAAACTCCATCTACGACATCCCCTCTTCTGCGCCTAATGACCACGCCCACATACCCACCGAACCTAATCCTCACCCCACACCTCACGCCGTCCTTTAGTCTTAAGTTTAGTATTAGTAACATCACTGAAGATGATGCGTTAGCATCGAAAACGTACTAATCGTTATAAACAAATAGTGAAAGTAATCAAAGTTATCATTTTAAATGTATTTGAATTTATTTATTTTTACCAAAATGTTCAACCCATTAAATAACGGATTCATTTATGAATTCCATTTTAATAATTTGAATTTTATTGTACAAAACTTATTTCGCATTCCTGTCACGTCCCTATATTTGTTTATTCCATGTGGAATTTTGGAATCGTTTAATATGTAATACGAAAATGTAATTAACGCTTTAAATTATTGAAATCGTTTAATGTTTATATTTCACGTAAACGTAATAAACACTTTTTATATTTTTTCCAATGGTCTTAACTCTAAACCCCGCTTTCGAAATGAATATTGAATAAACGAGCTGAATTTTGATTTATCGCGTACGCTATCAAAATTCAAATTCAAAATTCAAATGTTGTATTTTTCCAACAGAAATCGTGATATATATGTTTTTAAATATTTTTCTTGTTAGTAATCAATCTGTGTTCATTTTATGGCTGCTCAGTCGACGGTGAAAGGGTTTTGTGAGAAAATATATTGAAACACAAGTACATACTAGCGTTTGTTTTAATATTGTCTCAACACGGCCCCATAATACATCTTATATGATTATTATCAACAAACCCCTTGCCTTGGTACTCAGAGCATGACGCGTGAGGTGCGCAACTAGCTTGCGCAGAACGCGTGTGATGTGGGCCTGGACCAGAAATGGCAAACCTTTCAGTTAATGTCGGCGTTCATTGGTCACATGATGATTACATGCTTAATACATATACAAACATTACTTAATAAACACAAGCATAAGGCAGTATGCAAAAAGCTTCTCAGCCACACCTTGCTAGCAGGGGCATGAAGTGAGAACAAGAAACATGACTTTTATTTATTTGGAAAAATATCGAAATTAAAGAGATATCTGGTAGAATATTATGAAATATTAAAATCGGAATAATATGTTAATTATTGTGATTGGAATATTACGAGATATATCTCTAATTTCGGTTTATATTTTAAATAAATGCTGAGGAAAAATCATGATTCTCGTTCTCACTGCACGCGCCTGCATGCTAGTTATATGTAAATACCTGTTCTAAGGTTACCGATTATTATTTAATTGTGACAATAGTAAAATTATTTTATGTCGGTAAAAAGCAAAGAAAAAACCTGGATGAACCGGGATAGAGGGGCAGGGAGAAGAAGAAAAAGCAGAGAAAAAAGAAAAAAAATCAAATGGAAAAATTAAATTTAAATTTAAAAAGTGTTAATTTGAAAAAAAGATTAATAAATTTGTGATAATATTTAAATAGAATCCTATGGTGCACCATAAAAAACATATTTAGTAAAAAAAATGTTTAAAAGCAATAAATAGACATAACTTTGTGGAATAGAAAAAAAACGAATAAAAGCAAATTAGAATAAAAACTTCTGGGCTCAGCGTGGGAAATTCGGAAAATACCTAACATTACCCTGCTGCTTGTGTCATGCCTAGGTATGCTCTTGAGCTTCATATTCGGCGCGGCGGTGTACGTGTTTATACTTGTGTATGGGCGTTTGGTAGTTGTCGGGCTGGAGCCGTTTGTTTGCCATAGTTCATTAATATTGATACATGCGTACGAGGCATCGGCCACATTTATGTTTCATTGGTAACTCTAGTAAAAGTGTAGGCTGGAATGTCTCTCGAAACATTGTGGCTTTTGACATGCACGTCGCGTCGTCGGTTCGCCATCACTGAGCTAAAGCGTAGTACAAAGAGCCGGCGGTCGGACCCATTACTTATATTGCGTTAAATTTTCGGTTAACAACGCTATTACGTACGCAATATTTGACTGGACCACTTTTCTCTACGTGGTAGTAAGTTATAGATGTCTGCAATATTTACATTCAAGTAAGCTGTGTACAATTAGAAATTCTGGGATTCAATATAAATTACAAAGACATTTCTCTGATTGTTATTTATGTATACTAGGTGTACTACTCGGCTACGACCGCGATATTGATATAATATTAATTACATGTATATTCCCTTGTGTAATTAATATATCAAATTTTGACTGTAACACTGACTGAAAGTATCTACTGAAAAAAAAACACAAATGATTTATTCAAATTTCTGCATGTGTTGTTTTAAAATACTACTTTTTGGAAATCTTTTTATTTTTGAAAAATATGGAACAAACATTGGGGCGTCTAATTTTTCGGAAATTGATTAGATATTTGAAAGCTTCGTATCTCTTGATGGAAATGACGTCATGAACAGTGAAAATATTCACTTTTACCTTAAAAACCCAGACTGCGTAAGTAAATATCACGATGGGAGAGCAGACTATTAAAATTGTTTTCTACTTTGCACAAACTTGAAATGAAACACAAATATGGAACAATGAAATAATATTTTATATTTATAATATTTATTTTAATTAAACGTTCTTTTACCATCTTTATACTTTTCCAATTTCGTATAATTTATTTGCGCGCTTCTGCTGCTCCTTATGTCGGCAGGCTGTTATATACAGTGTAACAGAGTCAGTCCATAATACTTTACAGGTGGATTCCTGCCCTGGTTATGAGTCGAAAATATTCAATTAACCTTGACTAATAGTTATGGAGTTATGAAATATTGAAAAAAAATGCAAACTTTGATGTGGCACATCTCCCTAGCTATTGATATTAGGTCATGGTTGCTTGAATATTTTCGACTCATCATCAGGGCAGAAATCCACCTGTCAGTTATTGTGGACTGGCTCTGTTACACCCTTGTATATTTATACCATTTTATATGAATATTTTTCAGTTGATACTGTCACTAACATATTATGTATTTCTTAATATGTTTAGCAAACCAAAAAGTTCGACCAAGTTGATTCATTTTTTTTATTTTATTTCAAAGTAAGTCTTCCTCTCTGGACAATTGCCGAGATTGCTCAATTATTTTTTTTCTCATATAATACCTCATAAAATTAGTCGCTGAAAGATCCGTAGGTTATATATTACGCTTGTGATATTGGTAGGAAAAAATACAACATTAACTTCTGGATGTAAATTCTGCAGAGATTTTTGAAGAGCATTGTCTTAGAATAATAATCAATTAAATCATTATTAATTATATTATTATTTATACAATATTATCAACAGCAGGCCTAAGATAATGTGTGAACAAATATTGAGTAGAAGGGTTCTAAATGCTTGGATTTTTGGGATATAAATGCGGTTGTTTAAGAGTCGTAGAACTTAAAAATGAAATAAAATACATCGTGGTAACGGCCGTGGTATTATTGACTTTGTCGGAAAGATAGTTTTAGTAGTGTGCTTTTCGAGTTGGCAACACTTTTTCTAGCGAAAGCCAATTTAATAGCTGACATCTGATTTGTGCTCACTTTGGTTTGCCATTTCACCATGAATAGACTTATGCCAGAAAACGCTTCCAAACCGTGCAATTTGTCACGAAAATCGTAGTATCATAATGATATTTAAACTCTAATGGTGAAAATTTTACTTTACTATAAATAACACGGCCGACACCTTGATTTTTTTGTGTTTTATTTTATTTTAAAGTTTTATACTTCTAAAAATAACAGAATTTACGAAAAAAAACCTTTTAAATATAATTAATAAAATAAACTTAGTTTTCACCACTTTTTATATTGAAAATATCAACATGTTTTAAGGCCTATGGTTCTATCGTCAGGATACAATTGTATACTAACAAAAATTAAATTCAAAAATCGAAGTATAGACAAACATAATATTAAATACGTTATATATGGAAAATGAATAAAGTACCACCTACATAACATGAAAATAAATTTAAAAGGTAACTATTTCTAAAAAGGACCTGGTTATTCATAATATTCAATTTACTATTTTTCTTATTTCCAAAATTTCTAATTTATCAAACTGTGATTCTGTATAACTTGTATGTAAAATTTGTAAACCCTTATTAATATCAAAAAATGATCCATATCCAAAATGGTTAGAAAATTCAGAATAATTATTGCTATTTAAACACCTTAAGTGTTCCTTAACTCTTACTTCAAAATTTCTAGACTTCCAAGTTTTTCCTGTATAAAAATATTTACAATCATTACAAATCAATTTATAAACACCCGATTTAAAAAAAAAATTATCCTTATCCTTATTATTTAATATGTATTTTTTAAATTTATTATTAGTATTAAAATATGTATAAAATAACGAGTTGTAAATAATCGAGGATCGCCGGTAGTTTAGTTGAGTGTGTAAGTGTGTAGGAATTTTTTATTAAATTATCATTTTAAACCGCTCGCGCGGCACCCTCTGGTCGGCGCTCTCTTTAATGTATACAGTGCCCCGTTTTTAATTACGCCTGACAAAGTGCTCCACGCCACTGTTTCCTGTCCTCCTTCGCGTCCCCAACTTGCTGACGCTCTTCAGCAAAAATTGAAAAAGCCATCGCCTTTGTTGTTGCTTTTTAAACAGCGAAACCAAAAACGAACGCACCTCTGTGCCCTTCGCTCGCTCCATGAAATTCGCTTTAGGAAGGGCACGGACAGTGGGTAAAAAGGTGCGAAGGAATATGTCACTGTCATATACAGTGCGCTGACTTTGGCCGGGCGACCGTTGCTGTGTGTCGGTGAGGCTTGAGTGTGTGAATTGGGTCAAACGTCGCGCCAGCGTGTGACTGTGTGTATTAGTTAGGGTAAAATAACACGTACGGTGTGCGGTAGGTACCTATAATATTTAGACGGCTTTACATTGGACGTTTATTCCGTGATGAATACCAGAGAGAACGGTTCGGGCATTTTGAGCTTAAAATCGCGTGCTAATAATATCAGGATCGCAGTGCCCACTTACAATATTCAAATAATTACGAATTTTATCATAATGTATTATTTTATTGAAATTTAACACAGAAAAGGTAAAACACGTGAATATTATTTTAAATATTTTCATATATTTGTAGTTAAAGGTAAAAAAAGAAAAAATGAAATAATACACATTAAAATGAGTGGATAACTATGTTATCTCTACTAAAGTTTAGATGGGGAGAAAGAGAAAGAGAATATAATTAATCTCAAGTAGATAATAATTTATGTTTTTCATCCATTTTAATGAACGTCGTGAACAATCTCTACAATGTTAAAATAAATCTGTCCCCATTATGTGGAATAATACTCGTTCATTATACGCATGCTAACAGGGAAAAATCGTATTTTTTCTGCGTGTCAAATTTTTTGTTTTTTTTTACATTAGTAATTAATCGAAATATATATATATATATAAATAGAGTGTAGAATGGATTGACTTATTGAAGTACTGAAGAGAGAATGTAATCGCGATATTCATGTCGGGACGTGGAAATTTACAAGTAGGTACCTAATGTACTCGTATGTACATTATAATATAGCTTTAATTTAAACAAATATCTAACTTTGTATTTGATAATTACGTAATTTTGTCTAACCACAAAGTTCTGTACGTATAACCCACAGTAGAAAGATTTTAAATAATTCAATTCACGTCATTCTGCCAGGAGGCTTCTTGGAAAACTATTGAATATTACAGGTTCTTTCTCCATTTTAATTATTATTTCTCTTCTTTTATGTCATTTTCTTGATTTTATGTCTGAGATATTTTTACTAATTAGCTTATATTTCTCGAGCTGTTAAATTTTTCAAACTTGTTATTAATTTTATTTCGAAATTATTATAAATTTTCGTGATCAACTTTGTGGAAGTTCATTGTAATTAACTATGAATAAAACAAAACGTTGTTTACTTCACACAATGACAATTTTAATTAAAAAATTAAAACGTTTTCGATGCTTACTGCATCATCTTCTAGTGAACATCTTCAGTAATATACTGTGTATATTACTGAAGATGTATATTAGATGTATATTACTGAAAATGTAAATTACTGTAGATTATGCGGTAGACATCAAAAACGTTTTAATTTTTAAATTAAAATTGTCATTTTAGTTAGTCTAGTTAATTGTTATTAATTTTAGATTAAAATCTTTGATACTTGATAAAAATTAAATCGGCCTTGCATGTTACAATTATATTTACGTACCTATTTTTTTTTATATTTCGTATCTCTCTTCATTTATCACCTCTCATTTGAAAGTATTCAAATTCCAATTTGTCATATATTATTTTATTCAACTTGCTCATTGATGGTACCTACATTAATAAATTGAGTTTATATGTAATATATTCGGTTGTTGTCAATTGGTGAATGTAGAATTCAGCCAAAGACATTTTAATTATCTTGCATGAATCAAATCAAAGATTAAACTATTTGGCATATATAGACGATAAACTATACATTTTTTTAACAATTAGTATAAAGTTTCTTCGACGTTTCGATTCTTTTCATGGGTATATAAACCAATATATTTTAACCATTGTATTTACTCTATTTACCCAATTCTCATAATGTTTCTTGGTAAATGGCCCGTCGTCAAGGTATAATGTATGTATACTAAAAATTTTAAATTGGATGTGTAAACAATAACGAAAATTTATAATGGGACCATTGGCCCCGACGTTTCGTAGCCGACGGTCCCTTTTTTTGTTTATATTGGTGTTCGTTGTTTTATTTGTTTGTTAATAATTTAAAAATCTAAGTTTTATACGTAATTTATTTTTGTTAATTTAAATAATATTACCACAAAGTAATTTTTCCGTTACTGAAGAAGATGCTAATATTATTTTCAGTATTCTTATAGTGTCGTGTGGTATACACAAATGTCGCGTAAATGACAACTAACCAAAGTGTTACACGTTAGTGAAATAGAAAAATGTATTTTTAATTGCGATATTTCGTCGCTATTAATTTTTGGCGCTCTAAAAATGTTGATGACGTAACAGGGTGAAAATTTGTGAAATTCAAAGATGCCTAAAAATAAAATGTCTCTCTTTGAGAGGCACTGTGTAGTATCAAAAACATCTATTGTTAAATAATTATAAAATTAAATTGGAGTTTTCGGTTACTCTTCGCTGTTTGTCGTCATTAAGTCGAAAGTGTCCCGGCCCGCCTAGCCTCTAGGCTGGATCACTACGGAGGGGGTGGCGGGGGCGGCTGGGGCCCCCGTCCCCCCCGCATCGCTCACTCGTGCCCCGCCCACTTCCAGCCCGCGCCCCACTCGGGGCCGCACTGCAGCAACCTGGCCTACATGGGCTCGCTGAGCCACGGCGGCTCGCTGAGCCACGGCTCGCTGGCCCACGCGCAGATGAGCCACCCCGTGATGCACCCGCCCGGGCACTGCGAGCGGCGGCAGCTGCACCACGGCATGCGGGGCGGCTCGCTGCACGGCAGCACGATCCTGCACCAGCAGCACCAGCAGCCGCACCAGCCGCAGTGCGGGGGCCGCTGGTGCGAGAGGCCGCCGCCGCCCCCGCGCCAGGAGCCGCCCGCCCCCTTCAGGGGCTGCCCGGTGCACAGCCCCTACAGGTTTCGCTACGCCAATGGGAGCGGAATCAATCCGGAGTACTATTCTCACAATCAGGTATTTTTATTATATATATCACATATAGAGATTTAGATTACATTCGTTTTACATTTTTAGGTATTGAAAAAATTAATATTGAATACGAACCGTATCCTACCAAAGGAGTGCTCTATCGCCCCGGGATAAAGGACTTACTGATTAGTTCTTGCGCGGTTGCAGATTGTATGCACCGCATAGAGGTCTATTGCTTCCTTCCACGCTCGGCGTCATCGGCTATTGATACAATGTGAACTGACGATGTATTCGGGCTTTTTTGCATCGTATCGCGTAAATAATAATATTGAGAAAGGTCGCCGTGCGTATACTTGATAATACTTTTTCGACTTTTTTTTCTTTGATTAATACTTAATTTTAATAGAAACGTCAAAATACTGCTGTTTGTGTTTTATTACAATATGTTATAAATATAATTTTATTCGTATGCGAAGCAAACTTATAAAACTTATATCTTTTTTTTTATAATTGCTTGTTTCTCCAGATGTTGCTCTCACATATCTACAATATTAGATATAAACGCAGATGTGTTTTAAAATTCCTAATGCTGAGAAACTGTTTGATTTAAATCTTAATATTATGAAGCTGTTTTGACTCGGTCATTGGCATGTTTGGTAGTAATTAAATCCTTTTATATAAATATGTGACGAATATTCATTCTTATTCTGAAAATAGATATATTGCTATTTCTGTACCATGACCGTTTTCTATATGCTATAAATTATAACGCCGTCAATTTTTGTTTACATTTTAGAGCTTTTTGATTGATGGAATTCTTTAATTTCAAACCTGTCAAAATTATATTAACTCTAGTGTTTTATTCGTTATTTCTTATTCACAATGTGTGTCGTGAAATAACTACAGTAAACTTCTCAATCGTTGGTATTGAAATGAAAAAAACGGACAATAAATTGAGAAATCATATCAAGATCTTTTTAAAATTATATTTTTATCAAATGTATCAAAAATACACGCGAAGACAACATCTGGCATTAGATACTAAAATTTTTATCATGAATCCTTCCACGTAATCCCTTTAATTCATTAAATCAGAATTCAATTACGCCTCACCGCGAAGACGCATGTGCTCAATCATTATTCTGTTGAGTATATTTACTCGCTTTGAGTTTCCGTCTATTTCCTTACCAATTCAGTCTTGACTCTACAACGTTACCAGAATCACTAATGTAACGAAAATTAATAATTATAGATGATTTTCATATTTCGCTTAACAATAAATAGGTATATTCTAATTAATAATTCAGTCTGTTTATAACCATTTAAGATTATTTATTGAAACCAGTTCTGGTTGCAGAAAACACCATTCCTTTCATTAGAGTTATAAAAAACTAATCTTTATGAGAAAAATATTATTTTGTTTCAAATTCAAAATAAAAATTCTTGTAACTGACTATGAATATATACATGCACAGCCCATCGTGATAAATTCACGTACGATGCCATCTCATGTTATCGTAAAGAATTATCATATAAAATACGAAGCATTTAAAAATTTTAAGCATATAAAATTCGAAAATGCTTTTACTGACATCAAATTAGTTAATTTCGTGCTTTAACTATAAGAACATGGTATTTAAAATGAAAAAGGAATAATTATAATTATCTTTCGCTTCGCACTATGTATTTTTTACTTTGTATACCCTATTTATTTGAATAATTCTTGCTATATACCGTGTTTCTTGTTATACCTTACCTTTTATGTACCTGCATGTGATACTTTATATTTATATATTTAAATTATCTTATATTTCTGTATATCGGATGTAGATAATTTAATGTATGTATTCATATATGGAATGTGTGGGACTGTTCAAACCTCCCCACATCATAGAATAAAGTTTTATTTATTTATATAATTCGTTCATTTTTTCTCGCAATATAATGTATTAATAAAGTCCCATCCAACAAGACCTTTTACTTTATCTGTCTCTCTTTCCTTCATTCCTTTATTATAATTTTCATAATTAATAAGAAAAACCTCATTGTACGGGTTTATTTGTTATTATTTTCATTGTGAAATTAATGAATGATCCCTGTTTGTCAATGATATTTTAACGCAGCTACGACAAATCAACATTGAATCCATTTTCATCCATGAATTTTAAAATCACTTTTTGTGGTTTCGCTTTGCATAAATTGTTTTTCATTTGTAATTTCTCAACATATTTTGTTTGAGAATTAGCTACAACTGATTTTTTATAGTACAGATTTTCGGTGTAATTAAAATGGACGGAAAACATACACTATGGTATCTCTAGTTGAGTTAAATCATATTTTATACTAGCGGACCCGACGGACGTTGTCCTTCCCGAACCTAGAACTAAATCCTAGAACCCGACTGCAGCGCCACCTACCGGGTCCAGTTGTGAATCTAAACCATCCAGGGACCCACTCGAACGCACAAAAAATCATTAAAATCGGCCCAGCCGTTTGGGAGGAGTTCAGTGACATACACACGTACAATAATTATATATCTAAAGATTTAACTATTAGAGTTTTTAAAGTATCTCATTGACAAGTGAAGTATTAATTATTAATTCACCTCTCCATGAGAGATTATGATTGTCTCGAAACTCGGGTAGTAAAATATGAAATGTAATTAAACTAGAGATAACGAAGGGTATGTTTTTCATCCATTTCAATGATCATCACGAATAATCTCTACAATAATAGCGCCAAATCCACGAATAATATTCTTCGTAATATGAATATATCCATCTTTTGAAAACAGTTTTATTTTATACACTTAAAATAATTAATATTCTGATTTCTATATATGCTCCGCTTAAAATTATGGATATTTTCGCAAATATACTTACATACGTTGCACACGCTCTGGGGAAATTGTTAATAATTATCATCCGAGCTAATAGTTAAGCTGCGTATGGGAATAATAATTCTAATACACGTGTGTAACCTAATTTTATGGTTAACCTCAAATATAAACAGATTTTTAGATTATTCAAATCAGAATGCGAATGTCAAATTATTATCAGTCACGTTAAAATTTATTTACTGTAAATATATTATATCAATTGACATACGATCTTCAAGTATTCAGTATTTTTGAAGTATGATTTTATTTTTTTATTTTATTTATTTATTTTAGAATAATATAATCCACTATTTTCATTTTATAAAGTCAGAATATTTTCAACTGTGTAAGAAGCATTGAAAAGGTCATATAACAATATATATTATTTTTTATAAGCAGTCCATTCTAAGACATTTATTGTAGGAAAACTATTAAACCAATTAAAAAATATTTTTAATAATAAAATATTATTTTTAATATAATTAAAAATGCATATACGTTCTGTTTCGATTAAGTTTCTGCTGAAATTCTACCCAATGCCTAAATATTTTATATTCAAATTTTTTTCCTGTTGACTACGAGACACTCTACATAATACTTAAAATATGTAATTTGAACATGTAATTTTCCAAAACGACACTTATTTAATTACTTAATAAATTAGATAACCAAGGATATTTTAGAGCTGAAGAAAATTGCTTCATCTTATGGGCTTTCTATAAATGTATAACTTTTTACAGATAGTAGTTCTCATAACCGCTGAATTTTACTCGCATTACTGACCGATATCTGCATATTTTTTTATGAATCTTCTTAATTTCTTTTAAAATTTAATCACAAAATATCCTATCAAAATTTTTCCTAATAATATTTGTTTTACAAAAGTGCCTCATTTCCACTTCCAGTTATCTTTGATAACAATATCCATCTAGTTATAACATAATTAATTAATTAATATTATTTATAAAATAGACATTAAAAAAATCAAAATTAAAATAAAAAATATATATTCCGGTATCGGGAACCGAACCCGGGCCTCCTGGGTGAGAGACAGGTATCCTAGCCACTACACCATATCGGAGATGTCACTGGTCTCGGAAAAAATGCTTTCAAAGCCAGTGCACCTAAAGAAAATATATTTTTGAAAATATATTGTGCGCCCTATAATCTTTTTAATAGGTACAAATTGTTAACGTCTGGGTAAGTCCTATTTTTACTGTATTTTTGACGGTAAGCGCAGGCTCTGCAGCAGCAACATCGTTAAGTTGCGGCCGGATCGGATTTGCTGGCCCGGGGTTCAAGCCCCATCTCCGACCGTTTAATTTCGTTTTTTTAGCCATGAATTTGAACGAAATTACAAACGCTACACGAAGTTACAGACAAATGGACAGACAGGTGAACGGACGGACAGACAATGAAATTATTATAATTGAGATATATTTTTTCTCCAAACGCATGCGATCTACGACGTATTTCATAATATTAGTTTTATCACCAATATGAAAACAATACAGTACAAAATTCGATTGAACTTATAGTTAAGGCTATTTCTGTGATAAATTATGAATAATTTTTAGACCTTTAATCATTATAAGCATTAGCGAATATTACGTAGAGCGCAAAAAGTTAAATATTTACTCTTTCGATAAATATAAATATTGGTGTTGACCATGAGGTCAATACGCATGAATGATGAGTCGCTATAGGCGAGTACTCGCCGCCTTAAATCTAGAACAACCCAGCTTGGGGACAGAAAACTTCCACGGAAAAACCTTTGTCTTCTCATGTTAAGGGTTGTGCGAAGGGCTAATATCCTATCCACGTAAACAGTTACACGTAAGAAAACAGTCACAAGATAGAAATATTGTGTCCTATTGTTACTACGGTTATGTACTTCTAATCGCGAGGCATCTTTAAAAGAAAATTCTTTACGGTTTATAATTATAGAGTACAAAAATAGGATGAGAAATATTATTTTGATATTTATTATCCTCGTTTATCATGCTAACAATAAATGTATTGTTTTGTTTTATTATCGTTTCTGTTCGTATTTAGTTTATTTTAGAGAACTTAAAAATTAGTGGCTGTAAAAATTAGCTCATGACTAAACAGTAGTAATTAGGAAGATCATTTTCCAGACAAGCAAATTAACTATACTATGCGTTATCATGTTCAACATGGTAGATCATATTTACGTTTAAAATTATAGACTTTTTTAAAAACAACCCAAAATAAATTACTTTCTCACACATTAATTAGTTTTGGGTGAAACTCCCTTGTGGAAGCTTCCAACTCGAGATTCGGACAGTGGGCTGCTACCTCGTCAGTGGAAAATCCGGATTAGGGGTACGCTTCCACCTAATGCGTGATAGGAATGGAAAGAGAACTAGTTTGTGTAAGAAAAAAGAAGTGATTACATTTTAACAGTTCAGGAGTGTTTCAGGCCTCAGTTTATTACCCCAGAATTCACCGGATAGTGAAAGGAATCTGCGTAGATGATAGTTGATTGTGTTGGAACTTTTTTTGGAACCGTCTTTTGAAATGATGCGCATAATTGTTTACAAAAATTAGCCTAGTCTCTAGTCGAAGATATCATTTACAAATATTTGGGTATTTCTTAAGAAAGAAGATTAGTCAATGGCAGTGGCATCCCTAGGTAAAATGTGAACTTTAACAAATTACATAATAACGCCCCAACTGTTTTATATAATTACTTTAATAATATTTTTATTATATTAATTCTTGTCAAAATTTAATTGAAAATTTGCTTAAATGAAAAGTCTGAAATAATTTTAATTTACCAATCACCGGGTCCAGTAATTTTTTAAGATGCATTTAGCAGCATCACTGCAACTACGTTGCTATATCATTTAAATCAGGTTGTCCTCCAAAAATGCTTGTCTAAAGACATGGCCCATTTCAACGCAGTGCCGAATTTTTACAACACAATTTGTGGGTCTATCAATTTTTCCCAATACATTTTTTTTGTTTTGTTTTCACCCAATTTCGAGAAAATGGAATATAAATAATTAAATAATATTATTTTACATTTTTTGAGATGGTAATTTAAATATTTCTTTTAAATATAATTTTAATATTCCGCCCGATTGCCATTCTTCAGCAAACCCTATTTGTTCAACGAAATATCCCTGAATATCATCATCTTCATTCTTGGTACTACAACCCCTGGTGGGTCTTGGCCTCCTCAATAATTTTCCTCCACTCATCTCGGTCTAGTGCCAGCTCTCTGTAGGGCTATTTTCCCATTGCAAAGCTCATGAGAGGCGCAGTAACAACTAAGTCAGAATGGCGAGGGAATCCTCGATCACGAGGCCCGGCTACAACAAGTATTTTTGTGACTTTTTGTTAAAAAAAACTTCCATTCTAACTTCTTTGTCCTTTATTCATCCAATTCTGAGCATCATCATTTCTTGTTCTGTATTCTTCTTTAGATCCATATCTTAAATACCTCAAGCCGTTTAAGTAATGCTTCGGTCAGCGTCTCCGCTTTCATTTCATAGAACAGTACACATAATGTAAGATCATTCATATTCAAAGCTTAAGACTGAGCTAATCGCTGCAGAATACTGTATGCAAAAATGTATTTTACGTAGGTACATAAATGTATGCATGTAAGTGAAATGACTTAGTCAGTCTACTTCGGGACATCGTGGCTTGTAAATCGTAAGTCCGATCAGTACAAAACAATATTTCACTATTTCTTTTAAGCTCCTCTGTGCATAGGATATTAATAAATTACAATTACACGACAGTAGATAGAATTTGTATTTAATGTAATTGTGTGCATAAATAATTATATAATGTCCTATTATATCTAGCCAATTAGTATTTAACGGGGAGCAATGATAATGTAACAAACAATGTAATGTTTTGTTTTTGTTATTGGAACTCAATATTAAAAACTGGGTTGCGCAGAAACGGCTAAATTCAGTACACTACGTTCTATTTTTACACGGTGGATAGGTTCCGCATAATATTGGGTAAAAAAATATTGTACAAAAAAGAAAATGGGAGATTGTGAGAATGGAGAGAAAGGTTTTATTGAAAACTGAAGGCAGAAAGCCAAAATACACGATTCATTATTATACCAATATTTTATATAAATAAATAACACATGTAATCGTAATAAAATATATTCACTATCAGTCAATAAATGCAATCCGTTTACGTTTGTTTTACGCATTACTTACGCTCTTTCAGAATTTGATTAATCCAAGGATTGTGCATTTTGTACTATTTTGCACCAGATTTACAGTTTCTCAATTTGAACATACAAGCGGTCAAATCTAGATGATCTTGCACATGCATGCTGTGCTGTGATCATTTGCAGTTGGATAAAATTCGCTACCATTGAACCTCTTTCTTTTATAGTGTATGTGTTCTGAGAGGAAGAATATGTTCACCCGTCCGTCTGGAGAGATATCGACACGTGACATGTATTGTATGAGTGCGCGTGTAATACGAGAGATGTGCCAGCAGAGGCAGGATAGTTAGATGAATACAGGGTTTAAATTTTACTCACAATTACCAGTGTTGATTTATTGGCACAAATTTACAGAGTTGCGTTGAGTGCAGTAAAAAGTGTGTGCGATGGTTACGGCTATCGGCGAAAGAGTCTTCGCACTTGCTAGCGAGCCGAATTACCCGCATGGGGCCTGTGATTGGTGGATGCCGTCTCGATGCGTACGGCTAGACAGACCAGCGGTCTCGACCACCACATAACTATCGTGCTCTTTTAAACCCAAAGTTTGAAAACAAAAATTGTTATGCCCGTGTTATATCAAAATCGTATAAAGAATACTGTGAAAAAAACCCAGATATTTTGTTTGTCTAATTGGTTTCACTTAAATATCGGTTATATTGTAGAATTTTTTTCTTGAAACAAAATTCCCAATTCCCAAATTTAGCTATCGACTTCGTTATCAATGAGCCGAAAATGTTTCACGTTGCATTTGTTAGCAGTGGTGAGCCAACCTATTAGTCGCAGGTTCTTGTTGGATTTCCCCTGCTATCAATATAGCCTGCGGCCACAGGCGCGGTCACCTAGGGTGGGGAACTCGGGTGGTCGGTTGATGGGGTGGAATTGAATCGAAGGCGGCGCAGCCACCGATTCGGGGAATTCTCATCAAAATATATTAACAGTTCTCAGGAAAATTTCTCAGAAATGTTATTCATTTTTGATATCTTACGTATCGGATTGAATGAATATTTATCAAATCATTTTGAGGATATATTTCTTAAAACAGAAAAACATTAATGTATAAAATTTTGCTGAATATTGGCTAAAATCCTTCTAAGATTGGATTTAGAAGCCGTCTGTGGTGGGTCCACATCTCATGTTGCTTTAGCATTATTTCAATGAATATCTATGATTTCATTCCATATAAAAGTACAGGGAATACCCAACCTAACCTAACCTAACCTAACATTGCATAATTATTCTCATTCGCAAATTTAAATTTCGGCCATGGATGTAGAACAGTTTCTTCGTGGGGAAAAATGCATCTTAAGCTTTCTCTATAAACATTCAACTTCTGTTTCTCAACAGGATGTAACAAATCCAGACCATTCCACAAGGTCTACGAGGGAACGCTGTGGGAAATTAGACCCCCGGGACGCCCAAAGTTGAGGCTAGGCAAAAGGAGACTACGAATGGCCTATTGGGAGATAATAAAAAAAAGCCGGAGGATTGGTCTTCATAGCCAAGTATAATAATAACCATGAGAGTTCACTATTCACACCTCTATAATTCAAATAAATGATCTCATGGGATACGTTTCACAAGAATAACGACCGAGAAGCCGATTTCAACAAGGTGGACAGTTTTAATGTCTGCCAAATGCAGAAAATAAATAACAATACATCCTACTTTTATTTTTTATTCATTTTGTTTCTAATTTTTGTACGCAGTTTTTATTTAATGTAGGTATATATATATATATATATGGCTTTTTTGGTCTGTCATAATCTTGGGCTTTTGATAATCATGCACTTCGTTTCTAACGCGTTCCTAACGAAAAGTTGAAGATCTGACAGCACTTCTCTTTTAATTAATATATATTCTCTGATTCACACCAAGTCTCGGGATCGGTTCCTTTAATTATGTTCATATTAACATAGTGAGCATAAATTCTTTTTAAGGTATTAATGTTTTTCTTAGACTTAAAGCATAGCCCTTGTTCTAACTGTTACGATGCCTTTTTTAAACTCGTTAGTATATGTCGAGAAGAACAGTTGTTGTACTCTTTAGTTATTTTAATATCATCTTAGGCAATTCATTAAATGAAAACAATAAACATGGACATAAGTGTTATTATAATTGAGAAAATATATCAATGAGCATGTTTTATTGATTTGTTCCCACAGTAGCTAAAGGCTAGCCCATATTATTATACATGTACTCATGTTGTTTTGCATAGGAGCGTATCCGAATTGAACGACCATATGCCACGCGTTTGCGCTCGGCTTATTGGCTGTCAGTTGTGCCTTGTAAGCGCATCATGCATTATGTAAGGTTCCTAATGTAATTAATCGTTGTTAAATTTCAATTTTAATTCAATAATTAATATTAAAAACTGACTACTTTAGGTGCCCAAAATGAACCAATTAATTAAAGAAAATGCTTTTATTTTTATATCTGACCTTGTATTTAAGGCATTGTATAGAAAATGAAGATGGACGAGACCCATTGTAGTAAAATTCTATGGGTCTCGCCATTAAAAGAGGAAAATACTAAAATGATGATTGTTGACCGGCAAAATAACAATAGACCGGTACCCTCATAGGTAATTTAGATATCGTAATAAACTACGTGTATTTTTATTCTTTAATGCCAAAACCTGTATAATTCGGAGATGAAATTAAAATGACGAATGCCAGGACTCGATTAGCGATGGACAAACTGAAGAAAATTTGGTAAGACCAATCAATCACCATGTCCGGTAGATTAAAAACTGTCAGAACCTCAATTTTTCTGTGTGGATCTGAGACATGGATGCTGAGATAACAAGCACTCTTGCCATGGGGTCTTCATATGTTACAATGTAGATGGATGCAAGGGATAGCAATGTGGTACAACGTACAGTCCTTAATTACCCGTCGGATAATTTCGGCAGTAGTCATCGTAATCAGCGATGATTAACATGATTACGACTGCTCTGCTAAGAGCAAAGAATGAGAAGCAGGTATAAAATGAAGTATCTAAGCTGCCTTCAAAACATTTATGACGAGCTATGTATAAGGAATTTTAATTTATTTTTTTATGAACTGGATATATATTTACATGGCATTTTAAAATGTTGAAATGTAGATATCATCAACTCCACGTAGGAATGTCTCGGCAACATTTATTATAAAAGCCTGGAATTTCGTATTTACAAACAGGATTCTGAAGTATTTTAAAAATGTTTGGATAATATTTTTTTAAAATAGCAATATTTTACATTTATAATTAAGGGCCTTGTCGAGTTATGTTGCGACGTCATGAAATACTATTAGTCCAGATAAGATCCAGTTTTGAGAAGCCACTTAAGATAAATGTATTTTCTTTTCAGATATTAAAAAAAAAATTGACGTGGTACAATAAGTGGTATCCAACATTGTACTTAATTAACTACGCCCTTATAATCGTTTTATGCAATGTACACTGTACTTCAACATTATAATAATTGAAACTCTTAAAATTTCTTAATAAATTAATAATAAATAATCACATGGTAGTTAGCTAGATATTTTCTGTAGACAGAAGCTTGCGCAAAGTTCTTAACCTAACCCTTGAAATGACCTAACCTTTTTGATTTTCGAACATGTCGAATTTTTAAGTGTCTAAACGTATATTTGACGTTTATGGGTATTGGAATAAATGTTTAGTCACTATGCTAATGAGTATGACGTATTTGATTGGTCATTGAAGGGGGAAAGGGGGATGGGGTTAAAAAACATATTAAAAAATTAACGGTTAATTATTAAAATGCAAATTATTTGAAAATATTGTATTCTTTTAACGTTTTTTCAAAAATGTTTCGTACTATTACAGAATTTTGTTAAAAATAAATATAATTCTTTAATTATCAGAAATATTATTTGTTTTCGAGAATCATTTCAGATATTTCAACTTACTTTAAATGTATAATTATGTATATTATTAATAAAAATTAACTTTGTTTTCACCACTTTTGTATTGAAAAATATCAACAATATTATAAGTAACCAGGTTTTTTTTGCAAATAATTATTTTTTAAATATGTTTTCATGTTAAGTAGGTACTTCATTATTATTCATTTCCATATATATTTTTTTGTACTCGATTTTTTAAATTTAATTTGTTAGTATACAAGTATATTCTGACGACGGGGCCACGAACTTTGAAACATGTTTATATTTTTTAATACAAAAGTGGTGAAAACAAAGTTCATTTTTATTAATTATATTAATCATGTCACCACAAAATTATTTTGTTCATATTGAAGAAGTAAAATTATGTTTCATTAGATACTATTTTATTCAAACTTAATTTGTTTGAGTAAAAAAACAGTTCAGCTTGTTTTTTTCTGGCTTCGTGTTCAAGAAAATTTTTTGAACAAAACAATGACGGCCCAGTCCAGTTATCTCTTTCTTGTCTATTTAAGAGAAATTCTTTTTAACAGCTAGCAATTGGCAGTTGGATTTTTCAATTCAAAATATTCTTTAAATAAATAAATAAAATGTTATAAAACAATAAAACTAAATTATAATCTTTTCTCTCTTTCAATCGTATTCTATGTTATATTTCGAAAATGAAAAAAAAATCAGTTTTAGTGAAAAATATTACCTACAGATAACTTGACGGAGACATTGTATTTACGTATGGATATATTATTTACATAGAAAATTATGGTAAAATGATGAGATGTCAGAAAATATATTGTGTTAATTTGTGTAGTTTTCACTTTCCGATTTAAAATATTTCCCACACTTGAATTCTGATTTCCCTCTAGATTTTGAAAGAAGGAAAATTTTGTGATTACGTTAAACACTCAAAATGTATTCTTTTCACGTTTTAAATAAACGCGAAAGGCAAAATTTTGGTCCTAAGTATAATGTCGTTTTTCTTTAAAGTTGCCTACACGGTATTGCTTTCAAACCTTAGATCCTGTGATTCGAATTCGGGGACGTAAGTTATCGCCGGGTGGTGGTAGAAAAATACGTGAGACAGTATTCATAAAACAATTTTGATATGAAAGTTCTGACATCGCTTCCCAGAACCTCCCGGAATATTATATCCCTTTGAAATATTGAAAATCTAACCGTCCTGGATTTTCGATAAAAGTCTAGAAATGATTCCGAATAAAATAGCATTAACATTAATTTGTTTGATTTAGCTATAAAAATGGTTTTCTTTATTTACAAGGTATTTAAGAGTTTTGATTTTGCATTTCTTCTAATACTTGTCTGATCCTTATATGGCTTTAGAAGCTAATTCCTTTCTCTTAAAAACTTAAGACTTAAAGAAGACTTAAGAAAAAAAAAGACTTAAAAACTCGAGACATAATTTGTCCAGATTTGGCGCCAGTTGTGATATTACACTTGTAAATTAGAAGACTACTCCTGGTTGGCCGATACCTTGAGGACTCGAGTATGCGCAGAGACGTCGCCACTTACGTTCAAAATGATCACTGGAATGTTATTAACAACATTAAAATACTTTGAATAATATGCCCACAGTTTTACAGTAGGTATTAATTTAATCACTCTATACTCTATTTAAGGAGCCAAACGCCACAAAATTTATAAAACTGGGAAGACTTCGGTGACTGGGTCATGTGGAGAGAATGTCCGAGCATCAAGCACCAAAATCCCTGCTGAACTCAAGGCCAACAGGGTGAAGGAACTTAGGAAGGCCGAAACTAAGATGGAGTGACAACGTCCTCAAGGATGTCTCTGCCTTAGAGCTTCGAAACTGGAGAGAGCTGGCACTAGACCGAGATGTGTGGAGGAAAATTATTGAGGAGGCCAAGACCCACCAAGTGTTGTAGTGCCAAGAATGATGATGATGATTAATTTAATCAATACTATAAATATCAAACACGATTTTTTCGGTTCTATAATATATTTTTTCCAAATAACTCCACGATCGTTTCGACTTTCTAGGCCATTATCAACTGCATTAAAAAACAAATATATATATAAGGTCGTTTAGACGTCATTAATGTTACGAAATCTTCGGAGATTTTAAGTGATCCAAGTCTTTGGCCTTTGCTGATCGGTAATTGGCAAAGCAACTTGCAGAAGATCTGCCTGGGTACCCAATGAGCAGCTTGCAGTTACGACGCCGACGGTAGTTACGAAAGGAAATTGACCCTCAGAGAATTTAGACTTGGAAGCCAGCATCCTGTGTTTCTCCTGTGACCGTAAGTCCTTACAAGCCAGCCCGTAAAACTTGAATGCCCGCATCCTCCCGTGCCGTTTCCGTGACCGGCCTATACACATACCTACATATGCGCCATAACATATACACACATATACACATACATCGAGATATTACAAAAGCTATTAATTAATTCCTCAATTAAATATGTAATCTAATACAAAAGTATTTTATGGGGGACCATGAGTGAAAATCTGTGTATATTAATGATATAGTGCGCAAATTGAGTGCACGATATCACACATAAATAATAATCGTGTTTTATTTCACAGTAGGTATTATTTTTTACATTATTTTCAACAATCAACTCTGCAACCCTTTGTGGATCTTGGATTTCTTAAGATTGGTTTCACATTGACTTCTAGGATCAAAATACGTAATTCTGTATGTAACAATGTCCGCCGTTAACATTAATTACTAAGACGTTACGCTAGATGGCGCTGTTCTCACTACCTTAATTCGCGACTGAAATATATATATTATATATTTCCGATATATTTTATAAGATATCTATATTAAAGAAAATCGGCTTTACATTTTGATTTATGTACTGATAATACATCAAAACTATAAACTAATATAAAACTGAAATTAAAAACACGTACGTCGTTTTTGATGGTTTATAGCTTGAATAATTATAAGATACTTTACTTTACCTTTAAATTTGTTAATAATAATTTAGAGCTACAAAATAAATTTAAAAACGTAATGCGAATGATAAAATTGTATATGTTTTCGCTACAAAAATATATATTTAAATTATCAAATCATTACAAATTTAAACTAAATGAAAAATTGTTATATGTTAGATTGTCTTTTATTAAATTAGTGTATAATATGAAAATGTTATATGAAAGAAAATGTTTCCGAATTTCAAGCGTGATTTGAAAGCACGGCTTTGAAAGTAAATAGTTAAGCTACATCAACCGCAGCTGTCAGTTTTTTAGGAACGGGTATTTTTACGGAGTATAATGTAATCTTGCGAAGTTTGAAAGCATGAAAGTACCGAGCCTAATGCTCCACATTGAGCCCGAAGGGTCTTCTCACATCTAATAACAAAAGTTTGGGAAGCATTGGCATGTTCTTTTCGTGGTCTTATAATATCTATCTGGAATTGAGGGTTACCCTCCATATTCTTTAATATTTCTACTAACCGGTTTGGCCTTTCGTTAATAATACGAATATAATATTATTTTTTTTACTTTTTATACAGAGTGTTCTTTTCTAACATATCTTCTTGAGACTTCACAGGGCCGGAATGGGTACAATTTCATTTATTTTAAAAATTTATTTTGTTAGCAAAATGTTAGTTATGCTAGCTAATATATAACCACTTAATGAAATTTTTAGTCTACCGGTTTCGAGACGTATCCGTCTCTTTGTCAGGATAACCATTACAGCATATATACCACAATCAAAATTACTATTGGACTCAACACTACCTCTGCACCACTACACACCACAATCAAAATTATGATTAGACTCTATGAGACCCGCAAATTAGGTAATTAAAATCAAAAAAGTAATTATTTTTAAGTTATTATTATTAAGTAAATCTCATTCGATAAAATTATGCGGTGTCCTACCAATAATAACATGATTGTATCATAGATTTCAATCGTTATTTTGATATAGAAACAGGGTAAAAATATTAAATACCCCATAATGCGGGGTTAAAATATAATAATATGGATTTTTTATATTCGCAAAGCCGTATTTCAAATCAATATTCCTTTTATTAATAATCAAATAAATGCTCCTTATAGTCCTCTTTTTGACACAAGACTTGTCAAGACTCCCTTTGGACCCCACTTTAGTGCATGTTAGACTTCGGTCAGATTAACACGCATGTGTGAAGGTTTTAGTATGTGAATATTACTATGGTGTGGTGTGTAGGATTATTTATATACTGGTGTAGTGGTTGTCCCGACGAAGAGACGGGTACGTCTCGGAACCGGTAGACAAAAAATCTCGCTACGTGGCTAAGTACTAACATAGCTAATATTTTTTATATTAACTGCTTGCTTCCCGTCAATAAAAACTTTGGATCGATTTTTGACCCTTTTTCCGTGATCCAATCGAGCTGAAACTGGCAAGCAGACTCGTGGCGACGATCAAGAAGATCTATCAAATTTTTGTTAAAAAAAATTAATAATTATAGTATAATTTCAGATTTTTAGAAATTTTATTGGTTTTTTCAAATTGGAATCATTAGAAAAGTTTGATTATTAGCATAGCGGCCCGATAACGTCGCGGAATATTTTCTAAATTTGAATTACTCCGTCGGTATAATAGGTACATCACTACGAATTTCGAAAATTTACAAAACAATTGGTTCACAGATGATAGCAAAATTGGGTTTTTTGGGAAAAAATCAAATAATAATTTATTTCTTTTAGATTTCTGCTTAGTTTTGAAGAATTCCACATTACTCAAATCTGATTCTGACTAAATCATTTGACGCTAGAAATTCATAAGGTATGATATTGATGATAATTGAATCTATTAAAGTCTTGACATCTCAAAACATCTGACATTTTAGAAATATATTAAATTTCTGTAAGTTTAGTGTTATGTTATATGTTTTAATTCGTTTTTAATTATTTTTATATTTTACAAAGAAAGGGAGTATAGTAGAAACTTGGTTTTTATGGGTTACTTTTTTGGTAGATATATCATTTTTAAATAGGTACATGACTTTCTTTTCTGTCTCGGACAAACTTGCACCGAGGAACGTTGCATCTCATTCACGATAGTGACGACGTGGCCATTTATTATTCAAAAAATTTCCGGTAAAATAATACTTTAATTAACCTTAATAAGGTCGAATAAAAAAGTTGTCATCAGTAATCCCCTTAGCATCCCGCCCAAAACCATACGCACCATATACCCACCTGTTTCTTATTTTGGGTAGTTACTTTTTAGGACCCTGCGCTAAACACATGCACCCGCTCTACGTTTCTTGATACATAATCGTGAATTTTATTGATCACCATTGAAATGTTGTTCAGTTGCACTCTTAGATTGTGGGAAAAATAAAACTACTCTCCCCTACTCTCTGCGTAGAATAAATTTTGCACACATCCTCATTATTTGAATCACGCGCAAAAGAAAATCACCCCCTAAACCCCATTTCAAATTATTACTCAATTTCGGGGAAGGTAGGGACCGCTAGTATATAATATAATACACTTCACTTTCGATATATAATATATTTCAACGATGAAATCTCGATGCGTAATTGCAGTATAAACAAAAAGTAGTGAAATGCAAAAAAAAAGCTGCAACATGATAAGTTCTTAAATTTTAGTTTCAACGTATTTCCTATTTTATAACATTTTTGTGTGAGTCTACTTGAACATCTACATTTTTTTACTACGTATTTATTTAAGTAACTATTTGATCTCATCAAAATATGATATCCTTTAAAAATGTGATATGCTTCACTAAAGTAAAATCTTCACAGATGTTTCATGCCTTAAAATTGTTTCACATCTCGTTTTCTTTGAGAATAACTTCAACCTTTCAATGGCATTTTCGTTCAACAAATATGTATAAAAAAGTAACCCATAAAAAACAAGTTTTTATTATACTCCCCTTTTTTGTAAAATATAACAACAATTAAAGACGAATTAAAACATATAACATAACACTAAACTTACAGTAATTTAATATATTTCTAAAATGTCGGATGTTTTGATAAGACATTTCATACTTTGAAGATTAAATTCGAAAAACACATGTCAGTCAATTTAGATTTTTGACATTCGTAGTGAAGTACCTATTATGTATACCGACGGAGTAATTCAAATTTAGAAAATATTCCGCGACGTTATCGGGCCGCTATGCTAGTAATCAAACTTTTCTAATGATTCCAATTTTAAAAAACCAATAAAATTTCTAAAAATCCGAAATTATACTATAATTATTAATTTTTTTAAAACGAAAATTTGATAGGTCTTCTTGATCATCGCCACGAGTCTACTTGCCATGTTTCAGCTCGATTGGATCACGGGAAAAGGGTTAAAAAACGATCCAAAGTTTTTTTCCAAAGCAGACGCCACGAGTTAAAAGAAAGGAAGTAAAAATACCTATTTTTAATATTTTACTGTGGTCTTTTACTTAAATCAAATTTATAATTAAATTTGGCTATATCACTTATCACCAAATATTACACTTATATATTCAGTTTAAACATAACATATCTTCTTATATATTCAAAAAATATATTAAACAATTCTGTTATTCACAAATTTAGTTGTAAAACTATTATAGCTGCTGCTTTTTATATTGGAGAAATAAGTAAGAATATTAATATCGGAGTCAATTAGCATTTAAAATGTTGATATATTCATGGTTCTTTAGAATTTGGAATCATTTAATGGAAAACGATCAAACATGTAATGAAAAATTAGATTTACTTATGTAAATTATATTGCTCTTAAATTGGAGAGTTCGGAATAATTTAAAATAATTGAATGTGAATAAAATCAAATATTTTAAATATCCAACTCTGTTCATCATCCCCCACCCTTATCCTTAAAACACTTCCAATGATTTCTGTCAATTTTTGATATCTTTCATCTTACTTTGTTTTTATATTTATATTTTGTATAAAATTATTTTTTATCACTCTGAGGAAGGAAATAATAGTTTCTGAAACTGGCTGATTAATTCTACAATCTCAAGTAGTTATATTAACAAACTTCATTTTATCTATTTATTTTAATTTCTACTTATGAAGAAAAAATATTATTTTTAATTTTAATGATTCAAAAAGTTCAACTTTAATAATTTATTCATTGGATGCCTTATTTTTATAAGATCGTCTACCGATTACTATATTCAGTATACTTACAAGTTTGACCTTTGTATCTAGTATCCCGTAGTCAAAGCCTTACACTATTGAAATCACATTAAGTTCCCCTGGCAAGGCCGTCCCAGCCGAAGTACCGTGAAGCATTGTTCCCGAGGGCGTATGCTGATAAACCAGAGAATTGACAGACTATAATTACGCGGGGTATCACGTAAGGGGTTGAACGTAGGACGTGAATTTGCGACGTTTACCTCGATACGTGAACATTTCGGCCCACGTTTACGTATTAAATTTTGCAACCTTTTTAACAACATGTTGGGGAAAGTTTACCAGCACTGATGTGCAAGTACAGCTTATATTCGGTTTAAAATACATTTATTTGTTGTTTTAAAGTGGGCGTCTTTATTTCGTGCATATTTCTAGCTTACAATGTTCCTTTTAGTTTATTAATTACGTACCTAGTTCGTTTAGCTATTTTGTACACTTACAGGTTTTTCAATATATTTCATCGAAATACCCAGACACTTCAAATGATACAATAATAAAATACAAAAAATATAATAATAAACCCAAATTGACAGGCTTGTTCCATAAACTATCAAATAATAAAATCAATAACCAAATTGACAGGCTTGTTCCATAAACTATCAAATAATTAAATAGAAAACTCTCATCCATAAACAAGACTATTTAAACATTACCACCTGAATCACTAGAGCAAAAACATAGGACTCGCGAGTCCTTTCCAATATATGGAAGGTTTCAATTTGAAAAGAAAAATTATAGTGTGTGTGGATGGCCTTATGATGGAATTGGTGAACGTTTCATCGTGTAAAGTGATCACTTAAGGGGTTACATGGGTTTACTCGGGGAAAAAAGGCATTTTCAACAAAAAAAAATTATGTTAAAAATAAAATAATTTATTCAAACTTTTTACTGTCTTTAAGATATACATTTGATAAAGAATTTCTGAAATTTTCAAAGAAAAATATTTAAAACTCCGCCATTGTGACGTCATTTCCGGTGACCTCACGGAAAAACGGTGCGTCCACGTTGACAGTAGAACTCATGACAGGATCATCTGAAGTGAAAAAAAAAATACGTGTTTTAGTTAAGACCATAAACTAGAATTTGGACGAAGGAAAAAAAAGTGAAAATTGGATTTTTGGCAGACCTCTTTACAAAAATATGCAAATTTCGGTAAATTTAGCTCAACATTTTTTTTTAAATAGTTGTGATTGTAAAAAAAAATCCTTCGTCCAAGTCCTCGTGAATTGTATGTCGAAGAGC